>WNNJ02003394.1:0-16655 GCA_012934845.2 Pomphorhynchus laevis | reverse complement strand
TTTCACTCCCAGACGAGCTGATGGTAGCCGGCAGCACTTATCAGTAGGGTTAACTACCATCAGTAGTTTTGGCTGCCTTGTGATATATTAAAAAGGCATTTCCGAGAGTTTGCTAACGTGGTAGCATGGGCATAGTATCTTTAAACTAACCATGTGCTTTCCGGACCATCCTAATTTTATTCGGCAGGAATTTCACTTGCTGTCGTTGCTTGCTTTCTCACAGGATCCTTTGGAGGATACATTTTTATAATTATTTATCTGGATGTGTTAAACTGTGCTCCAAGAGCTAATAAGCTTCAGTTTCATAATTGTAGATGTCGCCAAATACTGGAGTTCGATTACAAGTAGAGCAGACCTGCTTTTAATCCTAGACAAGCTGATGGTTGCCGGCAGCACTCATCAGTATGGTGAACTACCATCATCCTTTTTCGGCTGCCTTGTGATTTATTAAATAGGCATTTCCGAGAATTTGCTAACGTGGTAGCATGGGCATAGTATCTTTAAACTAACCATGTGCTTTCCCGACCATCCTAATTTTCTCCGGCAGAAATTTTACTTGCTGTCGTTGCTTGCTTTCTCACAGGATCTTTTGGAGGATACATTTTTATAATTTTATACCTGGATGTGTATAACTGTGCTCCGGGAGCTAATAAGCTTCAGTTTCATAATTGTAGATGTTGCCAAAAACAGGAGTTCGATTTCAATTAGAGCAGACTTCCTTATCACTCCTAGACGAGCTGATGTTAGCCGGCAGCACTCATTAGTAAGGTGAACTACCATCAGTCGTTTTGGCTGCCTTGTGATTTATTAAATAGGCATTTCCGAGAGTTTGCTAACGTGGTAGCATGGGCATAGCGTCTTTAAACTAACCATGTGCTTACCAGACTATCCCAATATTGTTCGGCAGAAATTTCACTTGCTGTCGTTGCATTCTTCCTCATAGGATTCTTTGGATATATACATTTTTATAATTTTATATCTGGATGTGTTAAACTGTGCTCCGGGAGCTAAAAAGCTTTAGTTTCATAATTGTAGATGTTGCCAAAAACCGAAGTTCGATTACAAGTATAGCAGACTTCCATATCACTTCTAGACGAGCTGATGGTAGCCGGCAGTCCTTATCAGTAGGGTGAACTACCATCAGTCGTTTCAGCTGCCTTGTGATATATAAAATATGCATTTCCGAGAATTTGCAAACGTGGTTTCGTGGGCATAGCCTCCTTAAACTAAACATTTGCTTTCCGGACCATCTTAATTTTATACGGCAGGAATTTCACTTGCTGTCGTTGCTTAATTTTTCACTGGATCCTTTGAAGGATAAATTTTTATAATTTTATATCTGGACGTGTTAAACTGAGCTCCGGTAGCTAATAAGCTTCAGTTTCATTATTGTAGATGTTGCCAAAAACCGGAGTTCGATTACAGGTAGAGCAGACTTCCTTATCACTCCTAGACGAGCTGATGGTAGCCGGCAGCACTCGTCAGTAGGGTGAACTACCATAAGTCTTTTCGGCTGTTTTGTAATTTATTAAATAGGCATTTCCGAGAATTTGCTAGCGTGGTATCATAAGCATAACCTCTTTAAATTAACCATGTGCTTTCCGGACTATCCTAATTTTTTTTCGGCAGGAATTTCACTTGCTGTCGTTGCTTGCTTTCTCACAGGATCCTTTGGAGGATTCATTTTTATAATTTTCTATCTGGATTTGTCAAACTGTGCTCGAGGAGCTAATAAGCTTCAGTATCATAATTGTAGATGTCGCCAAAAACCGGAGTTCGATTACATGTAGAGCAGTCTTCGTTATCACTCCTGGACGAGCTGATGATAGCCGGCAGCACTCATCAGTAGAATGAACTACCATCAGTTGTTTCTGCTGCCTTGTGATATATTAAAAAGGCATTTCCGAGAATTTGCTAACGTGGTAGCATGGGATAAGTCTCTTTAAACTAACCGTGTGCTTTCCCGACAATCCTAATTTTATTCGGCAAAAATTTCACTTCCTGTCGTTGCTTGCTTTCTCACAGGATCCTTTAGAGGATACATTTTTATAATTTTATATCTGGATGTGTTAAACTGTGCTCTGGGAGCTAATAAGCTTCAGTTTCATAATTGTAGATGTCGCCAAATACCGGAGTTCGATTACAAGAAGAGCAGACCTCTTTTTCACTTCTAGACAAGCTGATGGTAGCCGGCAGCACTCATCAGTATGGTGAATTATTATCAGTCTTTTCGGCTGCCTTGTGATTTATTAAATAGGCATTTCTGAGAATTTGCTAACGTAATAGCATGGGCATAGCGTCTTTTAACTAACCATGTGTTTTTCGGAACATCCTAATTTTCTCCGGCAGAAATTTCACTTGCTGTCGTTGCTTGCTTTCTCACAGGATCGTTTGGAGGATACATTTTTATAATTTAATACCTGGTTGTGTTAAACTGTGCTCCGGTAGCTAATAAGCTTCAGTTTCATAATTGTAGATGTTGCCAAAAACCGGAGTTCGATTACGAGTAGAGCAGACTTCCTTATCACTCCTAGACGAGCTGATGGTAGCCGGCAGCACTCGTCAGTAGGGTGAACTACCATCAGTATTTTCGGCTGCCTTGTGATATATTAAATAGGCATTTCCGAGAATTTGCTAACGTGGTAGCCTGGGCATAGCGTCTTTAAACTAACCATGTGCTTTCCGGACCATACTAAGTTTATTAGGCAGGAATTTCACTTGCTGTCGTTGCTTGCTTTCTCACAGGAGCCTTTGGATGATACATTTTTATAATTTTATATCTGGATGTGTTAAACTGTGCTCCGGGAGCTTATAAGCTTCAGTTTCATAATTGTGGATGTTGCCAAAAACCGGAGTTTATTACAAGAAGAGCAGACTTCCTTATCACTCTTAGACGAGCTGATGGAAGCCGGCAATCTTCATCATTAGGGTGAACTACCATCAGTCGTTTCGGCTGCCTTGTGATATATTAAATAGGCATTTCCGAGAATTTGCTAACGTGGTAGCATGGGCATAGCGTCTTTAAACTAAGCATGTGCTTTCCGGACCATACTTAGTTTATTAGGCAGGAATTTCACTTGCTGTCTTTGCTTGCTTTCTCACAGGATCCTTTGGACGATACATTTTTATAATTTTATATCTGGATGTGTTAAACTGTGCTCCGGGAGCTTATAAGCTTCAGTTTCATAATTGTGGATGTTGCCAAAAACCGGAGTTTGATTACAATTAGAGCAGACTTCCTATCACTCCTAGACGAGCTGATGGTAGCCGGCAGCACTTATCAGTGAGGTGAACTACCATCAGTCGTTTCGGCTGCCTTGTGATATATTAAATAGGCATTTCCGAGAATTTGTTAACTTGGTAGCATCGGCATAGCCTCATTAAACTAACCATGTGCTTTCCGAACCATCCTAATTTTATTCATGAGGAATTTCACTTGCTGTCGTTGCTTGCTTTCTCACAGTATCCTTTGGAGGATACATTTTTATAATTTTATATCTGGATGTGTTAAACTGTGTTCCGAGAGATAATAAGCTTTAGTTTCATAATTGTAGATGTTGCCAAAAACCGAAGTTCGATTACAAGTAGAGCAGACTTCCTATCACTCCTAGACGAGCTGATGGTAGCCGGCAGCACTTATCAGTGAAGTGAACTACCATCAGTCGTATCGGCTGCCTTGTGATATATAAAAAATGCATTTTCGAGAATTTGCAAACGTGGTAGCGTGGGCATAGCCTCTTTAAACTAACCATTTGCTTTCCGGACCATCCTAATTTTATACGGCAGGAATTTCACTTGCTGTCGTTGCTTAATTTTTCACTGGATCCTTTGGAGGATACATTTTTATAATTTTATATCTGGACGTGTTAAACTGTGCCTCGGGAGCTAAAAAGCTTCAGTTTCATAATTGTAGATGTTGCCAAAAACCGGAGTTCGTTTACAAGTAGAGCTGACTTCCTTATCACTCCTAGACGAGCTGCTGGTAGCCGGCAGCACTCGTTAAAAGGATAAACTACTATCAGTCTTTTCAGCTGCCTTGTAATTTATTAAATCGGCATTTCCGAGAATTTGCTAGCGTGGTAGCATAGGCATAGCCTCTTTAAACTAACCATGTGCTTTCCGGACCATCCTAATTTTATTCGGCAGGAATTTCACTTGCTGTCGTTGCTTGCTTTCTCACAGGATCCTTTGGAGGATACATTTTTATAATTTTATACCTGGATGTGTTAAACTGTGCTCCGGGAGCTAATAAGCTTCAGTTTCATAATTGTAGATTTTGCCAAAAACTGGAGTTCGATTACAAGTAGAGCAGACTTCCTTATCACTCCTAGACGAGCTGATGGTAGCCGGCAGCACTCGTCAGTAGGGTGAACTACCATCAGTATTTTCGGCTGCCTTGTGTTTTATTAAATAGGCATTTCCGAGAATTTGCTAACGTGGTAGCATGGGATAAGTCTCTTTATACTAACCATGTGCTTTCCCGACCATCCTAATTTTATTCGGCAAAAATTTCACGTGCTGTCGTTGCTTGCTTTCTCACAGGATCCTTTGGTGGATACATTTTTATAATTTTGTATCTGGATTTGTTAAACTGTGCTCCAAGAGCTAATAAGCTTCAGAATCATAATTGTAGATGTCGCCAAAAACCGGAGTTCGATTACATGTAGAGCAGTCTTCCTTATCACTCCAGGACGAGCTGATGATAACCGGCAGCACTCATCAGTAGAATGAATTACCATCAGTCGTTTCGGCTGCCTTGTGATATATTAAATAGGCATTTCCGAGAATTTGCTAGCGTGGTAGCATGGGCATAGCCTCTTTAAATTAACCATGTGCTTTCCGGACCATCCTAATTTTATTCGGCAGGAATTTCATTTGCTGTCGTTGCTTGCATTCTCACAGGATCCTTTGGAGGATACATTTTTATAATTTTGTATCTGGATTTGTTAAACTGTGCTCCAAGAGCTAATAAGCTTCAGAATCATAATTGTAGATGTCGCAAAAAACCGGAGTTCGATTACATGTAGAGCAGTCTTCCTTATCACTCCTGGACGAGCTGATGATAGCCGGCAGCACTCATCAGTAGAATGAATTACCATCAGTCGTTTCGGCTGCCTTGTGATATATTAAATAGGCATTTCCGAAAATTTGCTAACGTGGTAGCATGGGATAAGTCTCTTTAAACTAACCATGTGCTTTCCCGACCATCCTAATTTTATTCGGCAAAAATTTCATTTGCTGTCGTTGCTTGCTTTCTCACAGGATCCTTTAGAGGATACATTTTTATAATTTTATATCTGGATGTGTATAACTGTGCTCGGGGAGCTAATAAGCTTCAGTTTCATAATTGAAGATGTTGCCAAAACCCGAGTTCGATTACAAGTAGAGCAGACTTCCCCTTCACTCCCAGACGAGCTGATGGTAGCCGGCAGCACTTATCAGTAGGGTTAACTACCATCAGTAGTTTTGGCTGCCTTGTGATATATTAAAAAGGCATTTCCGAGAGTTTGCTAACGTGGTAGCATGGGCATAGTATCTTTAAACTAACCATGTGCTTTCCGGACCATCCTAATTTTATTCGGCAGGAATTTCACTTGCTGTCGTTGCTTGCTTTCTCACAGGATCCTTTGGAGGATACATTTTTATAATTATTTATCTGGATGTGTTAAACTGTGCTCCAAGAGCTAATAAGCTTCAGTTTCATAATTGTAGATGTCGCCAAATACTGGAGTTCGATTACAAGTAGAGCAGACCTGCTTTTAATCCTAGACAAGCTGATGGTTGCCGGCAGCACTCATCAGTATGGTGAACTACCATCATCCTTTTTCGGCTGCCTTGTGATTTATTAGAATAGGCATTTCCGAGAATTTGCTAACGTGGTAGCATGGGCATAGTATCTTTAAACTAACCATGTGCTTTCCCGACCATCCTAATTTTCTCCGGCAGAAATTTTACTTGCTGTCGTTGCTTGCTTTCTCACAGGATCTTTTGGAGGATACATTTTTATAATTTTATACCTGGATGTGTATAACTGTGCTCCGGGAGCTAATAAGCTTCAGTTTCATAATTGTAGATGTTGCCAAAAACAGGAGTTCGATTTCAATTAGAGCAGACTTCCTTATCACTCCTAGACGAGCTGATGTTAGCCGGCAGCACTCATTAGTAAGGTGAACTACCATCAGTCGTTTTGGCTGCCTTGTGATTTATTAAATAGGCATTTCCGAGAGTTTGCTAACGTGGTAGCATGGGCATAGCGTCTTTAAACTAACCATGTGCTTACCAGACTATCCCAATATTGTTCGGCAGAAATTTCACTTGCTGTCGTTGCATTCTTCCTCATAGGATTCTTTGGATATATACATTTTTATAATTTTATATCTGGATGTGTTAAACTGTGCTCCGGGAGCTAAAAAGCTTTAGTTTCATAATTGTAGATGTTGCCAAAAACCGAAGTTCGATTACAAGTATAGCAGACTTCCATATCACTTCTAGACGAGCTGATGGTAGCCGGCAGTCCTTATCAGTAGGGTGAACTACCATCAGTCGTTTCAGCTGCCTTGTGATATATAAAATATGCATTTCCGAGAATTTGCAAACGTGGTAGCGTGGGCATAGCCTCTTTAAACTAACCATTTGCTTTCCGGACCATCCTAATTTTATACGGCAGGAATTTCACTTGCTGTCGTTGCTTAATTTTTCACTGGATCCTTTGGAGGATACATTTTTATAATTTTATATCTGGACGTGTTAAACTGTGCTCCGGTAGCTAATAAGCTTCAGTTTCATAATTGTAGATGTTGCCAAAAACCGGAGTTCGATTACAAGTAGAGCAGACTTCCTTATCACTCCTAGACGAGCTGATGGTAGCCGGCAGCACTCGTCAGTAGGGTGAACTACCATTAGTCTTTTCGGCTGCCTTGTGATTTATTAAATAGGCATTTCCGAGAATTTGCTAGCGTGGTAGCATGGGCATAGCCTCTTTAAACTAACCATGTGCTTTCCGGACCATCCTAATTTTATTCGGCAGGAATTTCACTTGCTGTCGTTGCTTGCTTTCTCACAGGATCCTTTGGAGGATACATTTTTATAATTTTGTATCTGGATTTGTTAAACTGTGCTCGAGGAGCTAATAAGCTTCAGTATCATAATTGTAGATGTCGCCAAAAACCGGAGTTCGATTACATGTAGAGCAGTCTTCCTTATCACTCCTGGACGAGCTGATGATAGCCGGCAGCACTCATCAGTAGAATGAACTACCATCAGTTGTTTCTGCTGCCTTGTGATATATTAAAAAGGCATTTCCGAGAATTTGCTAACGTGGTAGCATGGGATAAGTCTCTTTAAACTAACCGTGTGCTTTCCCGACAATCCTAATTTTATTCGGCAAAAATTTCACTTCCTGTCGTTGCTTGCTTTCTCACAGGATCCTTTAGAGGATACATTTTTATAATTTTATATCTGGATGTGTTTAAACTGTGCTCCGGGAGCTAATAAGCTTCAGTTTCATAATTGAAGATGTTGCCAAAAACCGGAGTTCGATTACAAGTAGAGCAGACTTCATTATCACTCCTAGACGAGCTGATGGTAGCCGGCAGCACTTATCAGTAGGGTGAACTACCATCAGTCGTTTTGGCTGCCTTGTGATATATTAAATAAGCATCTCCAAGAGTTTGCTAACGTGGTAGCATGGGCATAGCATCTATAAACTAAACATGGGCTTTCCGGACCATGCTAATTTAATTCGGCAGGAATTTCACTTGCTGTCGTTGCTTGCTTTCTCACAGGATCCTTTGGAGGATACATTTTTATAATTTTATATCTGGATGTGTTAAACTGTGCTCCAAGAGCTAATAAGCTTCAGTTTCATAATCGTAGATGTCGCCAAATACCGGAATTCGATTACAAGTAGAGCAGAACTGCTTTTCACTCCTAGACAAGGTGATGGTAGCCGGCAGCAATCATCAGTATGGTGAACTACCATCAGTCTTTTCGGCTGCCTTGTGATTTATTAAATAGGCATTTCTGAGAATTTGCTAACTTGGTAGCATGGGCATAGCGTCTTTAAACTAACCATGTGTTTTTAGGACCATCCTAATTTTCTCCGGCAGAAATTTCACTTGTTGTCGTTGCTTGCTTTCTCAAAGGATCCTTTGGAGGAGACATTTTTATAATTTTATACCTGGATGTGTTAAACTGTGCTCCGGGAGCTAATAAGCTTCAGTTTCATAATTGTAGATGTTTGCCAAAAACCGGAGTTCGATTACAAGTAGAGCAGACTTCCTTATCACTCCTAGACGAGCTGATGGTAGCCGGCAGCACTCGTCAGTAGGGTGAACTACCATCAGTATTTTCGGCTGCCTTGTGATATATTAAATAGGCATTTCCGAGAATTTGCTAACGTGGTAGCATGTGCATAGCGTCTTTAAACTAACCATGTGCTTTCCAGACCATACTAAGTTTATTAGGCAGGAATTTCACTTGCTGTCGTTGCTTGCTTTCTCACAAAATCCTTTGGAAGATACATTTTTATAATTTTATATCTGGATGTGTAAAACTGTGCTCCGGGAGCTTATAAGCTTCAGTTTCATAATTGTGGATTTTGCCAAAAACCGGGGTTTGATTACAAGAAGAGCAGACTTCCTTATCACTCCTAGACGAGCTGATGGAAGCCGGCAATCCTCATCATTAGGGTGAGCTACCATCAGTCGTTTCGGCTGCCTTGTGATATATAAAATAGGCAATTCCGAGAATTTGTTTGCGTGGTAGCATGGGCATAGCCTCTTTAAACTAACCATGTTCTTTTCGGACCATGCTAATTTTATTCGGCAGGAATTTCACTTGCTGTCGTTGCTTGCTTCCTCACAGGATCCTTTTGAAGATACATTTTTATAATTTTATATCTGGATGTGTTCAACTGTGTTCCGAGAGCTAATAGGGTTAGTTTCATAATTGTAGATGTTGCCAAAAACCGAAGTTCGATTACAAGTAGAGCAGACTTCCTATCACTCCTAGACGAGCTGATGGTAGCCGGCAGCACTTATCAGTAAGGTGAACTACCATCAGTCGTTTCGGCTGCCTTGTGATATATTAAATAGGCATTTCCGAGAATTTCCTAACTTGGTAGCATGGGCATAGCCTCATTAAACTAACCATCTGCTTTCCGAACCATCCTAATTTTATTCGGCAGGAATTTTACTTGCTGTTGTTGCTTGCTTTCTCACAGGATCCTTTGGAGGATATAGTTTTATAATTATATATCTGGATGTGTTAAACTGTGCTCCGGGAGCTAATAAGCTTCAGTTTCATAATTGTAGATGTTGCCAAAAACCGGAGTTTAATTACAAGAAGAGCAGACTTCCTTGTCACTCCTAGAAAAGCTGATGGTAGCCGGCAGTCCTCATCAGTAGGGTGAACTACCATCAGTCGTTTTGGCTGCCTAGTGATATATTAAATAAACATTTCCGAGAATTTCCTAACGTGGTAGCATGGGCATAGTCTCTTTAAACTAACCATGTGCTTTCCCGACTATCCTAATTTTATTCAGCAAAAATTTCACTTGCTGTCGTTGCTTGCTTTCTCACAGGATCCCTTTGAGGATACATTTTGGTAATTTTATATCTGGATGTGTTAAACTGTGCTCCGGAAGCTAATAAGCTTCAGTTTCATAATTGAAGATGTTGCCAAAAACCGGAGTTCGATTACAAGTAGAGCAGACTTCCTTATCACTCCTAGACGAGCTGATGGTAGCGGGCAGCACTTATCAGTAGGGTGAACTACCATCAGTCGTTTTGGCTGCCTTGTGATATATTTTAAATAGGCATTTCCGAGAGTTTGCTAACGTGGAAGCATGGACATAGCATCTTTAAACTAACCATGTGCTTTCCGGACCATCCTAATTTAATTCGGCAGGAATTTCACTTGCTGTCCTTTCTTGCTTTCTCACAGGATTCTTTGGATGATACATTTTTATAATTTTATATCTGGATGTGTTAAACTGTGCTCCAAGAGCTAATAAGCTTCAGTTTTATAATTGTAGATGTCGCCAAAAACCGGAGTTCGATTACAAGTAGAGCAGACCTGCTTTTCACTCCTAGACAAGCTGATGGTAGCCGGCAGCACTCATCAGTAGGGATAACTACCATCAGTCTTTTCGGCTGCCTTGTGATTTATTAAATAGGCATTTCCAAGAATTTGCTAAAGTGGTAGCATGGGCATAGCGTCTTTAAACTAACCATGTGCTTTCCAGACCATCCTAATTTTCTCTGGCAGAAATTTCACTTGCTGTCGTTGCTTGCTTTCTCACAGAATCCTTTGGAGGATACATTTTTATAATTTTATATCTGGATGTGTTAAACTGTGCTCTGGGAGCTAATAAGCTTCAGTTTCATAATTGTAGATGTCGCCAAATACCGGAGTTCGATTACAAGAAGAGCAGACCTCTTTTTCACTTCTAGACAAGCTGATGGTAGCCGGCAGCACTCATCAGTATGGTGAACTATTATCAGTCTTTTCGGCTGCCTTGTGATTTATTAAATAGGCATTTCTGAGAATTTGCTAACGTAATAGCATGGGCATAGCGTCTTTTAACTAACCATGTGTTTTTCGGAACATCCTAATTTTCTCCGGCAGAAATTTCACTTGCTGTCGTTGCTTGCTTTCTCACAGGATCGTTTGGAGGATACATTTTTATAATTTTATACCTGGTTGTGTTAAACTGTGCTCCGGTAGCTAATAAGCTTCAGTTTCATAATTGTAGATGTTGCCAAAAACCGGAGTTCGATTACGAGTAGAGCAGACTTCCTTATCACTCCTAGACGAGCTGATGGTAGCCGGCAGCACTCGTCAGTAGGGTGAACTACCATCAGTATTTTCGGCTGCCTTGTGATATATTAAATAGGCATTTCCGAGAATTTGCTTACGTGGTAGCCTGGGCATAGCGTCTTTAAACTAACCATGTGCTTTCCGGACCATACTAAGTTTATTAGGCAGGAATTTCACTTGCTGTCGTTGCTTGCTTTCTCACAGGAGCCTTTGGATGATACATTTTTATAATTTTATATCTGGATGTGTTAAACTGTGCTCCGGGAGCTTATAAGCTTCAGTTTCATAATTGTGGATGTTGCCAAAAACCGGAGTTTATTACAAGAAGAGCAGACTTCCTTATCACTCTTAGACGAGCTGATGGAAGCCGGCAATCTTCATCATTAGGGTGAACTACCATCAGTCGTTTCGGCTGCCTTGTGATATATTAAATAGGCATTTCCGAGAATTTGCTAACGTGGTAGCATGGGCATAGCGTCTTTAAACTAAGCATGTGCTTTCCGGACCATACTTAGTTTATTAGGCAGGAATTTCACTTGCTGTCTTTGCTTGCTTTCTCACAGGATCCTTTGGACGATACATTTTTATAATTTTATATCTGGATGTGTTAAACTGTGCTCCGGGAGCTTATAAGCTTCAGTTTCATAATTGTGGATGTTGCCAAAAACCGGAGTTTGATTACAATTAGAGCAGACTTCCTATCACTCCTAGACGAGCTGATGGTAGCCGGCAGCACTTATCAGTGAGGTGAACTACCATCAGTCGTTTCGGCTGCCTTGTGATATATTAAATAGGCATTTCCGAGAATTTGTTAACTTGGTAGCATCGGCATAGCCTCATTAAACTAACCATGTGCTTTCCGAACCATCCTAATTTTATTCATGAGGAATTTCACTTGCTGTCGTTGCTTGCTTTCTCACAGTATCCTTTGGAGGATACATTTTTATAATTTTATATCTGGATGTGTTAAACTGTGTTCCGAGAGATAATAAGCTTTAGTTTCATAATTGTAGATGTTGCCAAAAACCGAAGTTCGATTACAAGTAGAGCAGACTTCCTATCACTCCTAGACGAGCTGATGGTAGCCGGCAGCACTTATCAGTGAAGTGAACTACCATCAGTCGTATCGGCTGCCTTGTGATATATAAAAAATGCATTTTCGAGAATTTGCAAACGTGGTAGCGTGGGCATAGCCTCTTTAAACTAACCATTTGCTTTCCGGACCATCCTAATTTTATACGGCAGGAATTTCACTTGCTGTCGTTGCTTAATTTTTCACTGGATCCTTTGGAGGATACATTTTTATAATTTTATATCTGGACGTGTTAAACTGTGCCTCGGGAGCTAAAAAGCTTCAGTTTCATAATTGTAGATGTTGCCAAAAACCGGAGTTCGTTTACAAGTAGAGCTGACTTCCTTATCACTCCTAGACGAGCTGCTGGTAGCCGGCAGCACTCGTTAAAAGAATAAACTACTATCAGTCTTTTCGGCTGCCTTGTAATTTATTAAATCGGCATTTTCCGAGAATTTGCTAGCGTGGTAGCATAGGCATAGCCTCTTTAAACTAACCATGTGCTTTCCGGACCATCCTAATTTTATTCGGCAGGAATTTCACTTGCTGTCGTTGCTTGCTTTCTCACAGGATCCTTTGGAGGATACATTTTTATAATTTTATACCTGGATGTGTTAAACTGTGCTCCGGGAGCTAATAAGCTTCAGTTTCATAATTGTAGATTTTGCCAAAAACTGGAGTTCGATTACAAGTAGAGCAGACTTCCTTATCACTCCTAGACGAGCTGATGGTAGCCGGCAGCACTCGTCAGTAGGGTGAACTACCATCAGTATTTTCGGCTGCCTTGTGTTTTATTAAATAGGCATTTCCGAGAATTTGCTAACGTGGTAGCATGGGATAAGTCTCTTTATACTAACCATGTGCTTTCCCGACCATCCTAATTTTATTCGGCAAAAATTTCACGTGCTGTCGTTGCTTGCTTTCTCACAGGATCCTTTGGTGGATACATTTTTATAATTTTGTATCTGGATTTGTTAAACTGTGCTCCAAGAGCTAATAAGCTTCAGAATCATAATTGTAGATGTCGCCAAAAACCGGAGTTCGATTACATGTAGAGCAGTCTTCCTTATCACTCCAGGACGAGCTGATGATAACCGGCAGCACTCATCAGTAGAATGAATTACCATCAGTCGTTTCGGCTGCCTTGTGATATATTAAATAGGCATTTCCGAGAATTTGCTAGCGTGGTAGCATGGGCATAGCCTCTTTAAATTAACCATGTGCTTTCCGGACCATCCTAATTTTATTCGGCAGGAATTTCATTTGCTGTCGTTGCTTGCTTTCTCACAGGATCCTTTGGAGGATACATTTTTATAATTATTTATCTGGATGTGTTAAACTGTGCTCCAAGAGCTAATAAGCTTCAGTTTCATAATTGTAGATGTCGCCAAATACTGGAGTTCGATTACAAGTAGAGCAGACCTGCTTTTAATCCTAGACAAGCTGATGGTTGCCGGCAGCACTCATCAGTATGGTGAACTACCATCATCCTTTTTCGGCTGCCTTGTGATTTATTAAATAGGCATTTCCGAGAATTTGCTAACGTGGTAGCATGGGCATAGTATCTTTAAACTAACCATGTGCTTTCCCGACCATCCTAATTTTCTCCGGCAGAAATTTTACTTGCTGTCGTTGCTTGCTTTCTCACAGGATCTTTTGGAGGATACATTTTTATAATTTTATACCTGGATGTGTATAACTGTGCTCCGGGAGCTAATAAGCTTCAGTTTCATAATTGTAGATGTTGCCAAAAACAGGAGTTCGATTTCAATTAGAGCAGACTTCCTTATCACTCCTAGACGAGCTGATGTTAGCCGGCAGCACTCATTAGTAAGGTGAACTACCATCAGTCGTTTTGGCTGCCTTGTGATTTATTAAATAGGCATTTCCGAGAGTTTGCTAACGTGGTAGCATGGGCATAGCGTCTTTAAACTAACCATGTGCTTACCAGACTATACCAACATTGTTCGGCAGAAATTTCACTTGCTGTCGTTGCATGCTTCCTCATAGGATCCTTTGGATATATACATTTTTATAATTTTATATCTGGATGTGTTAAACTGTGCTCCGGGAGCTAAAAAGCTTTAGTTTCATAATTGTAGATGTTGCCAAAAACCGAAGTTCGATTACAAGTATAGCAGAATTCCATATCACTCCTAGACAAGCAGATGATAGCAGGCAGTCCTCATCAGTAGGGTGAACTACCATCAGTCGTTTCGGCTGCCTTGTGATATATTAAATATGCATTTCCGAGAATTTGCAAACGTGGTAGCGTGGGCATAGCCTTTTTAAACTAACCATTTGCTTTCCGGACCATCTTAATTTTATACGGAAGAAATTACACTTGCTGTCGTTGCTTAATTTTTCACTGGATCCTTTGGAGGATACATTTTTTTAATTTTATATCTGGACATGTTAAACTGTGCTTCGGTAGCTAATAAGCTTCAGTTTCATAATTGTAGATGTTGCCAAAAACCGGAGTTTGATTACAAGTAGAGCAGACTTCCTTATCACTCCTAGACGAGCTGATGGTAGCCGGCAGCACTCGTCAGTAGGGTGAACTACCATCAGTCTTTTCGGCTGCCTTGTGATTTATTAAATAGGCATTTCCGAGAATTTGCTAGCGTGGTAGCATGGGCATAGCCTCTTTAAACTAACCATGTGCTTTCCGGACCATCCTAATTTTATTCGGCAGGAATTTCACTTGCTGTCGTTGCTTGCTTTCTCACAGGATCCTTTTGGAGGATACAATTTTGTAATTTTGTATCTGGATTTGTTAAACTGTGCTCGAGGAGCTAATAAGCTTCAGTATCATAATTGTATATGTCGCCAAAAACCGGAGTTCGATTACATTTAGAGCAGTCTTCCTTATCACTCCTGGACGAACTGATGATAGCCGGCAGCACTCATCAGTAGAATGAACTACAATCAGTCGTTTCTGCTGCCTTGTGATATATTAAATAGGCATTTCCGAGAATTTGCTAACTTGGTAGCATGGGATAAGTCTCTTTAAATTAACCATGTGCTTTCCCGACCATCCTAATTTTCTTCGGCAAAAATTTCACTTCCTGTCGTTGCTTGCTTTCTCACAGGATCCTTTAGAGGATACATTTTTATAATTTTATATCTGGATGTGTTTAACTGTGCTCCGGGAGCTAATAAGCTTCAGTTTCATAATTGTAGATGTTGCCAAAAACCGGAGTTCGATTACAAGTAGAGCAGACTTCCTTATCACTCCTAGACGAGCTGATGGTAGCCGGCAGCACTTATCAGTAGGGTGAACTACCATCAGTCGTTTTGGCTGCCTTGTGATATATTAAATAAGGCATTTCCGAGAGTTTGCTAACGTGGTAGCATGGGCATAGCATCTTTAAACTAACCATGTGCTTTCCGGACCATCCTAATTTTATTCGGCAGGAATTTCACTTGCTGTCGTTGCTTGCTTTCTCACAGGATCCTTTGGAGGATACATTTTTATAATTTTATATCTGGATGTGTTAAACTGTGCTCCGGGAGCTAATAAGCTTCAGTTTCATAATTGTAGATGTTGCCAAAAACCGGAGTTCGATTACAAGTAGAGCAGACTTCCTTATCACTCCTAGACGAGCTGATGGTAGCCGGCAGCACTCATCAGTAGGGTGAACTACCATCAGTCGTTTCGGCTGCCTTGTGATATATTAAATAGGCATTTCCGAGAATTTGCTAACGTGGTAGCATGGGCATAGCCTCTTTAAACTAACCATGTGCTTTCCGGACCATCCTAATTTTATTCGGCAGGAATTTCACTTGCTGTCGTTGCTTGCTTTCTCACAGGATCCTTTGGAGGATACATTTTTATAATTTTATATCTGGATGTGTTAAACTGTGCTCCGGGAGCTAATAAGCTTCAGTTTCATAATTGTAGATGTTGCCAAAAACCGGAGTTCGATTACAAGTAGAGCAGACTTCCTTATCACTCCTAGACGAGCTGATGGTAGCCGGCAGCACTCATCAGTAGGGTGAACTACCATCAGTCGTTTCGGCTGCCTTGTGATATATTAAATAGGCATTTCCGAGAATTTGCTAACGTGGTAGCATGGGCATAGCCTCTTTAAACTAACCATGTGCTTTCCGGACCATCCTAATTTTATTCGGCAGGAATTTCACTTGCTGTCGTTGCTTGCTTTCTCACAGGATCCTTTGGAGGATACATTTTTATAATTTTATATCTGGATGTGTTAAACTGTGCTCCGGGAGCTAATAAGCTTCAGTTTCATAATTGTAGATGTTGCCAAAAACCGGAGTTCGATTACAAGTAGAGCAGACTTCCTTATCACTCCTAGACGAGCTGATGGTAGCCGGCAGCACTCATCAGTAGGGTGAACTACCATCAGTCGTTTCGGCTGCCTTGTGATATATTAAATAGGCATTTCCGAGAATTTGCTAACGTGGTAGCATGGGCATAGCCTCTTTAAACTAACCATGTGCTTTCCGGACCATCCTAATTTTATTCGGCAGGAATTTCACTTGCTGTCGTTGCTTGCTTTCTCACAGGATCCTTTGGAGGATACATTTTTATAATTTTATATCTGGATGTGTTAAACTGTGCTCCGGGAGCTAATAAGCTTCAGTTTCATAATTGTAGATGTTGCCAAAAACCGGAGTTCGATTACAAGTAGAGCAGACTTCCTTATCACTCCTAGACGAGCTGATGGTAGCCGGCAGCACTCATCAGTAGGGTGAACTACCATCAGTCATTTCGGCTGCCTTGTGATATATTAAA
>WNNJ02003393.1:0-135015 GCA_012934845.2 Pomphorhynchus laevis | reverse complement strand
TTTTCAGCGCGAGCGCCATGCTCCCTGGTAAGATTCCGACTGTAGTCTTTCTACGCATCGACTCTGTTATTCTTTAGGTGTCTTTAATAGCTTTCTTAAACGTTTTTCCGACTCACTCCAAATCTCAATGCTTCCAACCTTTCTCTCCGCTGTTCTAATCTCATTTTAAGCGTAATACACGTACTCTCATTTTGGCGAAATCAACTCGAGTTCTCTTCCAACTCTAAATCTCATTGGAAAATCTTAAACTCAATTCTTTCACGATCACCTACCCTCTTGTAACATAAATTCTGATGAATTTTCTTCTTATCTACAATATAAGCTATCTAATTTGCATTCTCGTCTACACATATGCCCGTTGTATTAAATACTTCCCTCAAAGAGCTATTCTACCTTATTCCCGTTTCTTCTGATAAAGTTTATTCGGTTTGTCTGTCATTACCTAATAAAACCTATCCTTCTGACCCACTTCTCACTCACTTGCTTAAAAATATCTGCTCCTTTATCTCACCCTTCCTAACCACATTGTTCAACTTGTTTATCCGTAGCAGCATATTTCCTTCTAAGAGGAAATGCGCAACTATTTTGTCATATCCTCTTAAAGCAATCTCTCGACCCTTCACCACCATCTTAGTACCGTGCAATCTCACTCCTCCCAACCCTTTCTAAACTCCTTGATCGTCTCATTCTAAAATAAGTTAATGTACATCTCTTTTCCTCCAACTAATCTCCTCCCTTACAAGATGCTTTGCGTTCTTATCACTCTACTAAAATTTCATGTCTTAAAGTTTATAACGACTTACTCATCTCGCGCGATCAAAAATTATGTAGTGTCATAGTTTCTCTTAATCTATTATCTGCTTTTGACATCGTCGACCATTCGATTCTTCTCCATCACCTTCATCATGATTATGGCTTCTCTTTACCCACTGTAGCTTGGTTTTCTTCAATTTATCATAACGTACATTTCGCGTCTGTTTTAACTCTTCTCTTCTCCATTCTTCTTTCATTTCGTCCTATGTTCCACAACTCTCTGTAATCGGCCCTTCGCTTTTCTCCCTCTCGGTGACTTGTCTTTAATTTCTCATAAATTTTACTTCCATGTTATGTAATATGCTGATTACATTCCCATCTATGCTCATGCACCTGCTTATCGTATTCATAATTTTAGTGTTTCTGCTTACAACTGTCTTGCCTCAATCTTCAATCATCTTTATTCCCTTCGTTTTTATCTGAATCCTAATAAATCCAAAATTATGTGAATTATTCCTTGACTCCTCGGCTTAGAACCAACCTCCGAATGATCAAATTCTACAATTCTTCCTATCGTTGATAATCTCGTTTTCCTAGGCTTACATTTCGACAACCGACTGTCACGTAAACATTTCATTAGAGATAAAGTACACTCAACTATCTTAATTCTTCGCAATCCCAGTCAAATTCGTAAATAGATCGATTTCTCTTCTTGCATGAGTCTCGTATATTCTGTCCAGTTCTCAATACTTGATTAATGTCTTGGTCTATTTTCCAACTCGCTTAAATCCACTCATATCCCCCTACCGCGCATCGTCAATGCAGTCGTCCAAATTATCCTCTATCTTCGTCGTTTCAATCATACATCCCACCATCTTGTTCTAAATTTGTCTAATATTTATTGTTGTGTTCAAATTCGTCTTCTTCTCATTACTGTCCGCATTGTAATTTTCATATCCCTTCATTTCTCAACCTTCCTTTCCTCGACAATTCTCGTCCTGTTTACTAATCATTGCGTTCCCGTAATTCCTTATTTTACATGTTCCAAACTACTCTATCTTTTTTGACTTTCTTCTTCCGCTCCTTTTTTGTGGCTGCTCCTCTCTCGTGAAATCATCTGCCCATTCATATACGCCCATCAACCTCAATGTCGTGCTTCAAACGCCAAATTCGATACCATTTATACAATTTGACTAATTTATCTGTATGATTTTTGCTGTTTTTGTTAGTTAGTGGACTTGTAAGCGTTCAGCTGGCACGCATTTGCCACGTTAAATAATTATTATTTAACGATTATATGAAAATTATTATTAAAACATGTCGAGGGGTCCCATCTACTTGAGTGTTTGTTGTGATATAATTCCAGTAATATCACCGCGTTTTAGTTTCTTAGTGAATTAACAACTGAATATTCTTGTTTATTCACACCACACATTTCTTCAAGATTCACCTTGTATTCATGTCTACTGCGACTATCGTTTTTACTCGATCACACAGCTCATTCATCGTCATTTTTCAATATTTGCTAGTCTTAAATTAAGAGTTATTAGTAAAAGTTATAAACTCTTTATGTACTTGACTCGACATCGATATGACGAAGGTTTTTTCACGATAGATTTGTTCAGCATCCCTGTGACTCGTAATAATCTCCTAAATTCTGATACATATGAGTCTACGGATTCACCTATCCACCTTTGATTAATCAGTTCATCGTACGCTGCGAAATGGTCTTGTTCAATAGCTGTGCTCAACATGTTTTTATCCTTTGTAAGATCTTCCTCTTCATCAATCTCCATATAAGTAGACAACACCATTCCATCCAGAAACATAGGAAGCAGAAGCTGATCATTTTCTGTCTCCTTAAAGATTGACAGATAACTCAAACCTAGTTATCCAAATCTCCACATCGAACTTGCGGTCATACGCTTTGACAATATCAATTAGTAACCCCAAACTTTAACATTTGGCAACTTAGCTTGTAATAAGAGAAAATAAAGGTTACTATTTTCTTTGGCTTAAAAACGAACCACACATCGTTATTCTTATCTATCGCTACCACACATTCATGCCACAAATCACGTGATCACTTTGCATATTATATATATTAATAAGATTTTGTTACTAATAACCAAACAGATTATAAATAGTGACAAAATAAATTTAGTTATTCCGTGGTAGTAAGAGACCATACACTTCTTCTTCTGCTTAAGTCTCTATCACTTTTTAAGGCCTCAAATCCATGGGGATCTGAGCCCCCCCCACCATTCCAACACGCCGCTTTCCTCCGATTGAACCACCCGGGGTCTTACACGCCCGAAGAATCCAATCGGTGTGGACTATGCTGGGTAAACGATATACGAGGAGCTTCAGGAACTTTAGTCTTTGCTCTGGGGCACGTCCTCTTGAAAAGAAGACTAATCCCGAGATAGTCCAGGTGCCCCAAAGGCGCACCTGGGTTTTCCCATTTAACGACAAATGCAGGGCCCGTTACAGAGCCCACCTAGCTCTTATAGGATACGTTTGAGTCTATCCAGGTCAGCTTTCGCCGACCATTTCATCGAAACAGTGAACCCCAGGTATTTTACTCGACTTGTGAAGGTAGGGAGTGGATCAGAGGCAAATATGGACAAGAGCGCAGTGAGTACTAGTCTCTTAAGATTTTGCTTCGTCACAGGGGAGTCATGAAAGACAACCACCTGCGATTTGGCGGAGTTTAGAACAAGGTTGGACCTGGGCAACTGGTCTTCTCTTTACTCGGGTCTGTCAGCTTTTGACAGACAGTCAGAGAAAGGAAGTCACCCACACTATGCTATTAACTTCCCCGTCCGGCATTGCTTGCATAAATATCAGCCATCGCGTAGTTTTACCAAAACATTAATCGATTACATGTCCTATAGATCTGCGGCCCATTTCGATACAAAACTCTCTCATCTATATTTACGAAAAAGCGCTTGCGCGTAAAATCCGCAACCATCTAAGTAGGCGAAATTTAATCCCACCAGATTGTCATGGGTACGCATAAGATCGCTCCGTCCATTCAGTAAAAGAAGCGGCTGATGTCTTAGACTACGTCCTTGCACCTGCGTCCAGTGAACAGGGCTGTGGTGTCAACAGCGTACACCACTAGACGTTGTTCACGTTTAAATATTTTGAATAGATTGCTGGAGGCAGCAAGATATAAGATAGGAGAGAGGGGAGCCTTGAGGCACACCCGTAATGGGGTAGAACTGACCTACATCAGGGTCGTCACCATTATAAAATCGCTTGGTGTACAGCAGTATCTCCACCCTGTTAACAATTCTCGCAGGCAACCCAAGGGACCTGAGAGAGGAGATATAAAAGGTAATGGAGATGCGGTCAAATGCAGCGGAAAAATCAAGGAAAACAGCTACAGCTAGCTGATGACTGTTATCCTGACAAAACTGATGCACTTCACCAACTGCTGAATGGACCGAGTGACCTTTGACAACCGCATTGAAACCAGGTGGTATTAAATTTCGCCTAATCAGATGGTCACGGATTCTACGCGCAAGCGCTTTTTCGTAGATCGTCACGAGGGAATTTTGAATCGAGATAGGTGGCAGATCTTTAGGACAAGAGACCGGAAACTGTTTTAGAGTAAAAATTCTTTTGCTAATATTGATGCCGCCCACATCAGATGGTATGGCTTATAGCATTGTGACGGCCACCTCCCTTCTTTGATCGGCTGTCAAAAGCTGACAGACTCGAGAAGAGAGTGGAGCGACGGATTTGGAGGTGCCCGGGATAGGCCCCCAGGCGTTGAGAATATCTGTGGCTTTGCATATTTATTAACACCATAAATCAAAGAATTCTAACCTTTGCAATATGTTTACGACTAACATGTTATACATATGTAACCTACACTAATTTGTATGTTACTTTTTTATTTCAAAAACGTTGCCATTAAAAAATATGTTACAGCACATTAACGCTGTGAATTTTAAACAGATCACAATTGTGAAGAATGAAATGATCAAATACAATAAGACATGAAAATTCGATTCCGATTTAAAGCGTCAATAAGTCACTGTCCAACTATTTTTCTAACACCGTAATAACATCTAATGGCAGCAATTTAATGAGGTAAGGAATTCCAAGTTTTTTAACAAAAGGTCAGTTAAACGATAAAATGAATTTTGAATAGATCATAATGGACGTACTGACTTACTACATGAACATTATGTGTTTAATCTAGCTTTTAGAGAGCAGTGCACTGATATATACGCCTTTGTGCTTCGTAACATCATCAGATGCCTTTCACCGTTAGAATACTTATATTCCAAACGATCCTTGTCAGGTATAATTAAGATACATGTATGAACATTGAGAGTAAGGCTAGAGGTTTATGTATCATTGTTTGAACAATCTAGATCGCGTTCTAGGCCTCTACAAACAACCATGACATGCCTGATTGCCAGGATATGAAACAGTGATCTCTGAGTTTAGAATCTTTTCAGATAATAACAGTCTTTTTTTATTATTATTGTAACACCTATCAAGGGAATGCTCTGTGGATTAGTAAAGTTTTTGTCTCTGATTTTGATGTGGAGGTGCTTCCTCCTATAAAGAAACATGCGAATCTGGCGCTTATTACTCCTAGCACACCTGTAGCCAGAAACATGTTTTTTAACGTTTACCTATGAGAATTTTTTATAGCACTACCAGACAGAGTAATTTTTAACTTTGCCAGAGTTATTAATAACACGTGCAGAATCTCCTTTGTTACTCCCGACCTTTCCCCATCCTATGAAAAAATTTTCAACGATAATCTCTCGAACATGGGGTTCTTACTCTAAAACCGATCATGTCGTCAGTCAAGATTACCAATATCATCACTGACCTTGATAAAAGTGACATCAAAGTCCTTGAGAAACGTTTTAAGCTACACAATGTTAGGTTTATCAATAACAAGGACAATTTGCCTATTCCTGTTGCATTTGCTAATACTGATGAATGCAACGCAGGTATCATTTCTAAGGCTGCGTACAATCCCTTTATGGGGTGCAATCTAAAATTTTAAAAAATCAGCTCAGATAATCTAGTGTACCCCCATTGTAACACATGTCACGGCTGGAGTTACTGGAACTCTAGTTGCAATAAATCAAGAGTCTGTGGGATCTGTGGTTCGAACGACAGTAATCACAACTTCGATTACAGACTTCCTCCAATATACTCGAATTGTTGTCTTTCACATCCTGCTTGGTCCCGGAGATGTGAAATTTTTTAAAAATACTCCAGAAGACATTTACAAAAGGCGAATTCTAGCTTCAACCCTCCTCCCCGCAACTTCAATTAAACCTGCCAACCGTCTTCCAAAAACGAAGAAATTCTCGAAATTTGCAGAAGAATGAATCAAGACACTCTTAAGTCCACGTACTCCATGATAACTAATTTAGTCAACGCTTTATTTTCTTTACCATCGATTTCCTCTACTGATTGGATCAAGTGCAGCAAACGAGCTAAATCTAATTGCAGAGCACATTCTTCTAAAAAAGGTTTCCTCCGTCAGCACAAATAACCATGTTATCAAGATAACGAAGAACGGTAATTCTACTTAAGAAATGGTAGTGGCCAACAATAAGAATGGAAATGAAGATAACGCCTGTAGGCAAGTGTCTCTAACTTGTCCGACTAGGTGTGGGGAGGGCAATCTTCTCACCTGCAGTTCGGACTAGGAGAAGGCATCCCACTCCAGCTAGCATAACAAAATGCAAAGTAATCAATATCCTTCAGTGGAACTCGGGAGGTGCTTCTGCCCTTAGACTTTTATCTGGTAGAGATAGAAAAAAAGTAAAAGAAAAAAGATTTATTTAACGTGGCAAATGCGTGCCAACGCACGCTTACATGACCACAACAAAACAAAAATGTAAATCATGTGTCGAGAAGGTGTGAACGAAGGAGGTGTTTGAATGTGATAAAGGAGGGAGCGCGGCGGACGTCGAGAGGGAGTTGATTCCAGGCGAGTGAGGCGGCGACGAGGAAGGATCGGAGACCGTAGTTGTTGGAGTAATTAGGAACGTGGAGTAAAAGAGTATGACGGGAGCGCAGCGATAGCGAGGTGGGGCGAGTATCGTCTAAGAAAGGAAGGTTGATGAACGATAAGGATCCGATATCGATGAGACGAAAAGTTACGAGAAGGCGGAGTTTGATGCGGATGTGGATGATGGGCCAATAGAGTTGGGCAAGATATGTGGATATGTGGTCGAAGCGACGGAGACGAAAGAGCACTCGAACGGCGGAATTGATTATGCGTTGTAGTGCTAGGATGAAGGATTTTGGAGAATTGGCGCAAAGGCTAAGGCAGTAATCGATTTTAGGGAAAAGAAGCGATGAAAGAAGAGACATACAAGAACGGAAGTCGACAAGGGATCGGATACGGCGGATGTCATGGAGAATTAAGTTAGACGAGCCAACCTTGTCACGGACGAAGGGTTTAAGGGAAAGGTGATCATCGAAATGGAAGCCTAAAAAATTGAGATTGTGAACTATGAGGATGATCGATGAGGCAAAAGATACAGTGGGAAAATATATGTTTGGTTTACGGCGGAGGATCCACATTATTTTTGACTTGTCGGGGTTTAGAACGAGATGGAGATTGGAGAGACGTTCGTAGATAGAAGAAATACAGTTGGAGGCAGAATTGCCGATATCGTGTATGCGATGTGCGGGTGAATGAGCATAGATGAGGATGTCATCGGCGTATTGCATGACGTTAAAGGAAAAAAGGTTTGATAAACGGAGAGAGATCGCCAAGCAGGAGAGAAAAGCAGGGAACCTAGGACTGAACCTTGTGGGACCCCGCAAAAAATAGGGATGTGAGGGGAGGATGATGAATTAGAACAGACGCGAACCGAACGGTCAGATAGATATGAGGCAAACCATGCTACGGATGAAGAAGAAAAGCCGTAATCATAACGAAGGCGATAAAGGAGGACGTAGTGGTCGACAATGTCGAAGGCGGAGGAGAGGTCGAGGAAGATGATAACACTATATAGAGCCTTATCTCGAGAAATGAGTAAGTCGTTGTAAACTTTCATGCATGCGATTTCTGTGGAGTGATTAGAGCGGAAAGCGGATTGGAAAGGAGGGTACAGATTATATGACGAGAGATAAGCGTCGATCTGTATTAAGATGATGCGTTCTAAGAGCTTAGAAAGAGTAGGGAGTAGTGAAATGGGGCGATAGCTGGAAGGAAGGGGTCGAGCAATTGTTTCTTAAGGAGAGGACGAACGATTGCGGATTTCCAGTGTGAAGGGAATATACGACTGCGGATGGACGAGTTAAACAAGGTTGTGAGAAAAAGGGATATCGATGAGCATATGGATTTAAGTATGTGGGTAGGAAGGGAATCGGCAGGTGAGGTTTTGCTGGGCAAGGACATGAGAACAAATGAGACTTCGGAAGGTGAGACAGGGAGAAGATGAAAGAGTTCCGGGAGAATGAGGCTAGGCGTGGCCGAGTGGGATAAGATGAAGATCGGGCTGTGAGAGAGCAGCGTGGATACTTTGCTCTGGAGAAATGACGAATAATCATGGGGATTGATGTTGCACGGCGGAGAGGAGCGAGCAAGGATTGAGTTAAAAGTATTCCATAGAGTCTTAGTGTTGAATGAAGTGATGATTTTATGCTGCCAAAAGGAGTTGCATTTGGTACGTAGTAGGTGGAGATGAGACCGCCGATAAGCAAGATAGGTATAACGGAAAGACGGAGTGATCGAGCGGAAATCACGTCTGAGAGAGCGGTGATATACTCGAAAAGCATGACGGAGTCGACGCTTTGAGAGTAGCATTGGATGTCAAACCATAGGGCACGGTGCAAGCGACGGTGTGGGTGAGGCTTGAAGGGCAAGAGAATATCGAGAATGGATGTGAGTTCAGAGTCGAAAAGAAAGGCGAGATAGTGAGGAGAGGAATATGTTATTTTTGGATAGGATAGAGACGATTTGAGTAAGGCAGAGCGAGGGAGAGGTCAAGATTTCTCCAAGAGCGACATAGTATTGTAGGTGTGTGAGGAGGGGTGTGGTTGTGAACGAGATCAAGGGTGACGAGAAATGTTGATGAACTGGATTGACTCGGTGGAAGAGGGGTGGTCGAGGCGGATGTTGAAGTCGCCAAGAACGATTGAAGGGATTGAGGACAAAGAACAGTGGGACATAAGGTCAGCGAGTTCGGTAAAAAATAAGGATATAGGAGCTAATGATCCAGGACGGTATACAATAGCGATATCTAAAGTGATCGGGTTAGAATTTCGACAAGTAAACAGTTTAAAAGAGCAAGGACTGAAAGGGGAAGTGATTTTGCGAAGAGATGCGGGGTGACGGGCGAATGCGACAATGCCTTTATGATTAGAGAATTTAGAAGGGGATTTGCTAAGGGAGCGAGCGGATTCGACTAGGGAGCAACCGGCAGAGAGCAAACAGCGGATTGAGAGTTCGTCAGAATCATAGTGCCATGATTCGGTGAGGCAGAAGAGATCGATGTATTGCTTAGTGAATAAGTTACGGATGAGATCGGATTTATTAAGAATAGATCTAGTGTAGAGGAGGCCGAGGCGAAAACCGTGTGTAGTGGTGGTAGGGGCTAGTGGAGAAGACATAGGGGAGATGGAGCGCCATCGAATTTTCGGGCGGGTGCGGACAACTTGAAAATTTCCGTCGATGTTTCGGATGGAGAGAGATGTTTCGTCGTTTTCTTCGCGACGGCGTTTTTCGATGTGGGCAGATGAGAGTTGAGCGATTTCGGAGGGGGTGCGATCGGGAAAAATGCGATTGGCTGAAGAGGACATGAGTTTGAATCGTTGGGAGAGGACAGAAGACGCGTGAGAGCAATGCTTGAAAACAACTTTTAGGAGAGGGGGCTGGGAAGTATTAGATTGAGAAGATTTATTTAGGCGGATGAATGTGACAGGAGAGATGTTGTTGAAAAAGGATGGGTTATCCGCAGGAACAAGAGACGAGAGGATGGATCTGAATGCGGAAACATCGTGGTCGAGACGTGCTTGTGGAGATAAAGAGGTGGAAGGAGTGATATTAGTGACGATGACGCAACGATCGCGAGAAGGAAAGCGTTTCCGTAAAGGAGGACGAGTAACGTGAGTTTGTGAGATCACGATAGGAGAGCTGGGAGTTGAGGATATCAAGGGAGTAGGTTTGACAGCGGAAGACAAAGAGAATTTGGATAATAGAGAGGGTGGTGAGCGATGTGAGGAAAGGTTATGAGTGGAAGGATAGTTGAGGTTGGTGGATGTTATTTTGATTGAGGGATGTAGGTTATTGAGAAACGAGACAGAAGGGAAGATATGGGGGTGTCGGGAAGAGAATACATGGAATTAGAAGTGCATGTGATGACAGGATCAGTGGGTTGACAAAGAATATCAGAAACGACTGGGGTGGTTTGAGTCGACACGTTGGAGGTTGATATGTTCTTATGGGAGAGGTCGCGTATGAGTTTGTTGGCACAAAAGCCGCATATGAAGTCTTCTTTAGACTTACTGCTGTCGCATGCGATTGTAGTCCAGACGCTGCAGTCCTGTGTCGAGCATTGTACTTGTAGTTGATCACAGTTGTCGGTCGTAGCTGTCTTCTTACGTCCTCCCATCGACGTCTTTGTGCGTTACAACTGTTAAATTTGCTGGATTGATCTGGAACTGGATTGATCTGGAATGTATGTTTATTAGCTATCAATAGAGATGCAGATGTTATAATCCTCCAGGAGACGCGGTCTATCCGTCACCCCTAGGACATTTCTCAATTTATCCCTAAGCACATCTACACCCACTTTACTCTGTACATAATCCCACCTTACTAATCTTCATCTCAAGGTCGTTTAATCCTAGTTAAATGCTCCTTAAGATCTTCACTCATGTTAAACTACTCTTGTCCAGCCCTGTCTTGTTTAGCTATATCACTCTGTAAGAAAGGTAAACGCATCAGTATAGCTAGTATCTACATCCGTCCAGGGGAGATTCACAGTAAACTTGACCTCCTGGATCGTATTTTAGGTAGTGACTATGACATGTTACTTGGTGACTTCAACGACAGAACTGGTCGTTGGATTAATGCAGCACTCCGTAGAGCAACGAACGACTATTTTATTCATAAACCACCGTCCCATACCTTTCATGGTTCAACAACAAATTCTCTCCTCGATATATTACTGCTTTAAAATATGTGGTTGTTGAAATCCATCTGCACGGAGCAGTCTTGCCAACAACTGACCACCTCTTATGACCCAATTCGCTGGCGGATAGAGGAAGATACGTTGCTTCGAAGGAGGTTTCACTTTGATCCTATTAGAGTAGCGTTCTTCTGGGCAGCTATCCAACTCTTCCCCAGAATTGGAAATGAGAGTTTGACCGAATTTAATTCCTACCTCTCTTCGCAAGCTACCGTGTTGCTTTCAACTAGTTACAGAGGTCGTATATACAATCCCACTCCAACAAAACTCAAGGTCCTAGCCAATATGCTTCACCTTCCTAATCTCTCACTTTCCGCAAAACAGGACCTCTCGAATGAATACTCGATCACTAGATATAGGTTCCAGCTGGGGAAGGATAGTGGGAGCATTGCTCACCTTAACCCTTCTCAGTCTTTCTTTTGAAACATATTCAAGAAGGAAAATTTCGTCTGTTGGAAGGATAGAGCATTAGGCTGGAGGATTGATAGTATTGACCTTGATAAAGTTTTAGAGGAATCGCTATCCCTACATAATTATGGAGCCACATTATCACCCCAACCAATCCCGCCTAGGTGTAACTTCAGGAGTAGGGACTTATCTGTTATAGATATCCTTAACTCATGGAACCACTCCCGGGCACCTCCAAATCCCATGCGCCACTCTTTACTTAGGTCTGTCAGCTTTTGACAGACAGTCAGAGAAAGGAAGTCACCAACACTATGCTATTAACTTCCCCGTCCGGCATTGCTTGCATAAATATCAGCCATCGCGTAGTTTTACCAAAACATTAATCGATTACATGTCCTATAGATCTGCGGCCCATTTCGATACAAAACTCTCTCATCTATATTTACGAAAGCGCTTGCGCGTAAAATCCGCAACCATCTAAGTAGGCGAAATTTAATCCCACCAGATTGTCATGGGTACGCATAAGATCGCTCGGTCCATTTAGTAATAGGTGAAGTGCATCAGTTTGGTCGAGATAATAACCATCAACTTGCTGTTACTGTTTTTCTTGACTTTTCTGCTGCATTTGATTGTATCTCCATTCCTTTCGTTATATCTTCTCTCAGGTCCCTCGGGTTGCCTGCGAGAATTGTTAACAGGGTGGATATATTGCTGTACACCAAGCGATTCTTTTATGAAGACGGCCCTGCTGATCGTCAGTTCTACCCTATTACGAGTATGCCTCAAGGCTCCCCACTTTCTCCAATCTTGTATCTTGCTGCCTCCATTGAACTCTATAAAAATTTAAACGTGATCAACGTCTTGTGGTATACGCTTATGATACCACAGCCCTGTTCTCTGGACGCAGGTGCAAAGATGTAGTCTAGGACATAAGCCGTTTCCTTTTAAGATTAAAAGACCAGTTGACAAAATCAAATCTTATTTTGACCTCCTCGAAATCGCAGATTGTCATTTTTCTGGCGCCCTTGACACCATGAAAAAATTAAAGAGACTAGCACTCTCTGATCTATCTTCCATATTAACTAATCAACCACTCCCTAATTCACAAGTCGAGTAAAATACCTGGGATTCACCGTTACGGTGAATTGGTCGGCAAAAGCTGACATGGATAGACTCAAACGTATCCTGAAGAGAGCTAGATGGGCCCTGAAAATGGCTCAGCATCTGTCATTTATTGGGAAAATCCAAGTGCTCCTTTGGAGTACTTGGGCTATCTCGGGATTAGTCTTCTTTTCTAGAAAACGTCCACCATAGCAAAGACTAAGGTTTCTTTAGCTCATCATCTCGCGATTACCGAACATAGTTCGCCTTGATTGAACTCTTCGGGGGGGAGTGGTGAAAGACCCCGGGTGGTTTAGTCGGAGAGCGGCGTTGTGGATCGGGTGAAGGGCTTACATTCCGCTGGAACTGAGGCCGTGATGCATGAAAACATCTATTTACGACTGGCTGACTTTAAATTCTTTTTTCTCTGCATGTTTTATTTTCAAGAAACTTTTTAGTGGTTATATAGATAGACGTTTAGTTTTTTTAATGAAAATCTTTAATTAATTTAATTAATTATTAAACTATTCATAAAGTGGCTAAAAGCTAGAGTAAAGTATCAACGAATCATAAAGTTAGTCAAATGACGGAACGTTGAATCGGCGAATAGATCCACGAATAATAGCTAGAGTTTGTAAGCACTTGGTTTTGACTTCAACTGAGCTTGTATTAGTTTTCAGGTAGTTTGTTAGTTTTACACACATGTCCATGTATAATATGCTCAAGTTTATTTGCTTTTAGCTTACTCCATAATTTGCGTTCCGTCGCTTATGCCAAGTGTGCTTTTTTTTCTGGATTTATAGCCATATTTATTGCACGGCCCCCTCTGCAAGTTCGGTATGTCCATTTGTAACATATTAGCGTCGTTCTTGAACATATGAATATAGAATACAATCAGAAACTATGTGGTTGTACGCCATTAACATATATATAGGATGCAATTATTCACTACGATATTATAGTTAACCGTCATATAGTGACGAATGTACACAAATTTTACTTAGTTGTTAGTCTAAGACGGAATATGTTTTCAAAAAGATTTCGTTCAAATAACTTGTTATAATTTTTGTTATCTGATTTGATAACTAGATAGAAAAGAACTAGCTTAGAAAGCTAACTTAGCTCTCTTGAAACCTTCTAGCTGTCAGATAATTGCAGTCTAAATCTATTGTTTAAAGTCAAAGTAACTTAAGAAATACATCATTAGCACGGATTCAGCTCAGCTGCTATATTGTGTCGAGGAATTTGGGCCGAAACCTGATAACATAGCAGTTCCTCATAATGGCCTATATTCCTTATTCGAATACATCGTATATTATTTAGTGGTCAATTCATAAAAATTGATTTTTTTAAATTTTGTTATTATTTATTACAAGACTTTGACACATAAAAGAGTCATTTTGTCTGATCACAATATTAAGAAAAGGAAAAAAGAAATAAAAAAGAAAAAAGAAAGAAAAAAAGTAGTTCAGCAATAATAAATTGTCACATATAGTTATATATTTCCTGCGAAGAATCTTCTCTTTTTATCCACATGATCAGCGCATTCTGGAAAGATTTATACTGTGCCATAGACACGATCAAATTCGGCAATCGGTTCCGTAGGTTTACCGCTCTGTGAGATAATCGCAAGTATCTATGACATTTCCCATGTGATTGAACAACAACTGATAAAGAGTGTCCTCTGTGGCTCGGGCGATCATTTAGAATAACGGATTCCGATGGATAACCAGGAAAGACATGGATCATTCGCCATAACTGTAATAAATCATTGTACACATATCTCGTGTAAACTGAAGTAATATTTAGTTGGCTTAGTCTATCACAGTAGGCAATGTATCACATTAGGCAATGCTTTAATTATAAATTCTATCGTTATATAATATACATTGTATAAAATCTTATATAATCATGTATTATTTACAATTATTTATATTTTTAATTTATATAAGTTATAAACTACACAGACTCAGTTATCTGATTTGATTGATCTTTGTGCCACCTAAGCTCGTTACAAAAATCCAAATATAGTCAAAATGGATGAAATGGTCGAAGCTATCATGGGTGTGATATATCTGAACATATTATAAATATAATCAGCCAAAGCATACTTAAAAATTAATTATGGGCAAAGTCTTACGATGTTCGTAAGTACTAATCTTTATGATTAGCGCACCGAAAATACGGTGCGCTACATGCTCGCCTCTGTGACCTTCTGTATCGATTGCTTTCATGTTGAGATTTGAAAAAGTCAGCATATTTAACTATTACATAAAATTAATATGGTACTGTAATTAGTTTATGCCAAAAATATGACTTTTATTTTAGTCATTTATGACTTTTATTTTAGTCAATTAATGAAAATTGATTTTTATTTCAAATTTCAATTTTCAATTTTAACTTGATTTAAATTATAGAAAATCTTATATAACAATAATTTTTATTTACAATTATTATTTAATTATTTGAATTTTATTTAGCGTTATTTTTAGAAATAATATAAAATACGTAGACTCAGTTAGCTGATCTGAATTGTACGACTTAGCTAGTATGTGGGATAATCGCTTTTTAATTTGCTATAAAAATTACCGTAATATTGTGTAATCACTACATAAAATATATTAAGCTCTGGATCCCTTAACTATTAATCGCATAGACTATTTGTTTACTATCCTCGGGATCTTAATTAAAAGAATACATGGATTTTCATTACCATGGTTCTGATAATCTGTCAGCAAAGAGTTGCACCATGTCAGTAACACAAATATACACATTTGGAGATATAAAATGCAGCTTAGATATTATTACAAAATTTTACAATAAGAAATCGCAATCCGAAATTACAATTTGATACAACCATCTAAAATAAAATTGCAAATCAGTTATTAATTGTTGATATTTGTAAATATATTTTGTCGTGTTAGAACAGAAAAGTAAATTTTGCAGATTAGTGTAACTTTGACGACTACTTATACCTTTGGAATTCATCAATCCAACAAACAGCAAAAGGATATGGTGATTAATTTTTATATTTTTTTGATCCATATTATTTAAATTAAAAGGCAGCGAAAACTTATTTAATTTTAAACGTCAAATATATCGACTGTGCTAATTAAGGATTAATAAGCTTATTAAGGATTAATAATATCAGACGATAGGGATCTAAAATTATTAAGGATATAAAATTTAATTATAATATTACTTTATAATAATTATAATAATTATATTATAATCTTATTTTATTACTATTGACGATTTATGTTTCTTGACTTATTCTTGATATATGTTTTTTTAACCCATGATTAGCATCTGTTAATATTTGACCTACAATTATCTGCTCTTTTATTCTTCTTTCTTTAGTGTCGCTAATACCATCCTTTATTATGATGTAGTCAAAAATATCTGAATTTTTTGAATGTGCTGAAATACAATGATGCACAATCGCGTCGCGATGTGCTAATTGTTTATTTATATCTGATCTGCGATTATTAACTCTCATATTCATGCTAAGTCCTGTCTCACCTACGTATTGTAGTTGACACAGTCTGCATGTTGCTAAATATACATTACCTTTTGATGCGCATGATGTATTGCCGTTTATTTTATATTATAATTTCGTTTTGCTGCTAACGCACTTTGTAACAGTAATAACATTTTCACAACATTTTGTTCGCGCTCTTTGGCATTGTTTACATCCCAACATATTTTTGTTTCCTTGTCTTTGGTATTGTGATTGTATTAACCGGCGGCCTATTGTGTTTGTAGCTGTAAAGGTTATAAATACTCTTTTGATTGATTTTCATATTTGTTTTGCTATATTACCTATTGATTCGTTAGCGTCACATGATAATGATTGTAATGCCCTATGATACGGGAAGACGTAAATATTGTCACTGAATATTTTTTCTTTCGTCAAGTTTTTGGAATTTTTTAAATATTAGACTTTTATTAATTGATCGATTAACCTCACGATAAGTATATCCTCTCAGAATGAGCTGCTTTCTTAGTTGGTCTATTGTATCTAACTGTGATTTTATTGTACTACAGATTCTTAGGATTCTTGATGTTTCATTTATGATCATATTCATCTTAATGTGTTTTGGGTGGGCACTCAACGGGTGCAAATGTATTTTAGAACTACTGAGTTTCCTATATATTCTGGTCTGCAATGTATCGTTATTGTCCCAGTAAATAGACACATCAAGGAAATTAATCGGAACTATTCTATTTATCGTAAACTTTAATGGTCCGAAATTGTTTAGATTGTTAACGAACTGTTCTAAATGTTCCTCACCATCCTTCCAAACAAGAAAAATATCATCAATATATCTGTACCATATAAATAGTTTCCATGTACATTGATGAATGAACTGCTGTTCGTATTGATTTAGATATAGCGTGACATACGTGGGCGCAACAGGTGTGCCCATCGCCGTACCTATTTTCTGTGTGTACAGTGATCCATTAAATTCAAATGTATTTCCTTCTAGTATCAATCTTAGCCCGTCTGTAATAAAGGATTTTTTCTTGGTATTCCATCCCGCTTGATCTATCACCGATCCTATTCTCTTGATTCCGACATCGTGCTGAATAAACGTATAAAAATTTGAAACATCAAGAGTTAGTATTATGTCTTGTTTTCAAGGAAACCAGTTTTATGAATTATTAAATGTTAACAGCTGATGATTGATAGTCAATTTATCTGGAAAATATTTTATGTGTAATATACCCAGCAGAGATAGAAACAATAATGTTTTATCTACAAGAAAAATAGCGTTATATATCGCCCTTTGCGTTCGTGTACAGTTTACATAAATCAGGAAGAATCCTACACAATTCTCTTCACATGTCCCCCTGGTCTAAAGACCATTCGTAATCATCTAGGTATTTTGGAGGACACCGTTCTTGTTGTCGTAAATTCTACCCTTCGTGTCTTGTTTGATTTTGATCACGCTCGTATGAACTTTCAGAAATTTCTTCGGCACTATTCAAGGGTCTGACATGACTCTGGTGGTAGGGCACTTGATTGACTTCCACAATATTGCGGGATTCGTCCATTCCCGTAACGGTGCCGACATTCCACGGAGTAGTACATTTGCACTTCGCCGGCTTTACATACACTGATTGACCATTGAGCATGTTATCAGTTGACGCATCGGGATTGTCATTTGATTCCACCAACTTTCTCGCGTATGTATATTTTTGGTCGGACGGAGAGAAATCGTTCTATGATCTGCTGCCGAATTGTACCAATATGCGGCCTCTTCTATTGTAATCTTGGCTCTGCTGCCTATTCGATTAATAGTGCGATGAACTCTTTCGACTATACCATTTCCAGAAGGCCTGTTAACGCATCGGTACACAACATTTGTTCCCCATTCATTGAGAACCTGAACGAATTCGTTTGAGCGGAATGTCCTACCGTTATCTACCAGAAGTTCTGAGGGCCATCCATCTTCGAAGAAGCTTTCGGTAACTTTGCTGAGGACGTCACTGACACACTCACTTCTCAAATGTTTTTATATAGAGAAACGAGATGGACCCCAATCGATAGCTGTCAGGAATAAGGCTTTATTAAAGTGCGTTACATACATTGCAACCCAATACCAGTTCTCGCTTACGCCCAAATGACCCTTTTTCCAAACGATAGGGCTTGGGTCAATTGAATTGCATTGATTACGTTTTGACAATGTTGATTGCATCTTTCTTGAAGGTGAGATCGGGAAATGCTCTTCTGGCCAGGAAGAGGGTTTAGTCAGATTCCCAATGATGTCGTCTGTGATGATCTCGTAGAATACTTAGACTGTCCCTTCCAGTCGGTGCAACACTGTACCGAATTGCTTAACAAATACTTGGGAACTCTAGTCAATTCATCGGCTTTATTACGAGTTCCTTGTACGTGCTCTATAGACAGCTCTAATCCACATTCTTTACATAAATCAGACAGCAACGACAATCTTCTACGTATCAGTCCTGCACTAAGTCCACTAACGTTTATGAGTTTATCATTCGTTAATAAAGAACGTATCCAAGCACACACTGATGCCGAATCTGACTTGATACGAATTTTCTCTATGTTCCATTGTAGAGCCAGATTAACCCCTTTAACCACCGCTTCGAGTTCCGCTATATTGATGTGGTGAACATCGTCTTTCTTCCGAAGCCATGCTGCGTCTTCGACGATTTCATCATCTATCTCCAGGCATGCTCCTAATAGTCATCGAACTCGCATCACACCACATGCTGAATACAGCTGCCTCTTTGACTTGACGTCATTGGGCTCGAATTCAAGCGGTGTCCTCTGCCAAACTATGCGTCCTCGGTCCTTGTGGAGTTGCATTCCAAGTACGTTCGATGACTCGACAGGTTGTGGAGGTCTTGCTGCCAATCCATATTCTACAAGCAGCTCGTGTACGTCTTGAGGGTCCACCTTGCTACCATCTACTATGATGTCGTCGAAATAGTGATCGACAACCCCTTTCCATTCTGGCTTCAAAGACAGGATCCAATCAATGATAGCATTCATTATTTTAGGAGCGACGTTTAACCCAAATCCCAAACGTGTGAGCATGTAGACTTTACCTTCAAATTTAATCAGCTGGTAACTTTGTAATTCCTCGGAAACACGGATGCACAAATATGCGTCTTTGATGTCGATCACGCTCGCGTGCGAGCCGAAAGTCCGCCATTTACGTATAGCAAACGAACATACTTGGCTGTATCCTGTATTACTTACAACATATTCATTCAGCTCCCGATAGTCTAGTACAGGTCGCACTTTATCTTTTTTTGTTGTATCATAGCCATCATTGGGATGCAATGAGACGCGTTCGATTCTGTTTCCGTCATCTAACCGTTATTTATCCGTTTCTTTATTTCAGCATGAAATTTTTCTTGGGCAGCCACCGGGACTTTATATAGAGGAATTTTGTTTTGTAGCGTTGGTGGCTTGTCCTTCCACCTCCAACCAACTGTCCAATGACCGTTTTTGAACTTAGCCTCGAAATCTGAGTCTTTTATATCCATTTCATTACTTGACACTGCACAAGCGTACGCTCTGCTGACATCATGCGCTATTCTCAAATCTTTGGTAACTGTAATGCCACCCAATTGCTTTATAACATCCAGGCCCAACAAGACGGCGACTCCATGAAGCATTATGTTCGACAAGAGGCATTGTGTTCGCAGTTTCCGACCATTAATATCTAAGTCAATCCAGGCTTGATCGCATCGAATACGCGTGCCGTCCATCATTATAAAATCGACACTTTTGCCGTAGGACTTACCGGATTGCCATATGTTATTGCGTAATACAATAATCGAGCATCATGTATCCACCACTGCCATATATCTTCTCCCATTGACCATCACCGGAACTCGTCAAGTGACTGTCATTGCCTGACGGGGGTCCGACACTGTACAAATCAGACCCCCCCCTGCTAGTTTTTGGCTTGCCTCGACAAAATCGGCTGATATGGCGTAACTTTCCGAACCGGTAGCAGACAATGTCTTTGTTGCGATTGGCGTAACTTCGTTTCCATGCGGGTTTTCCTCCTTCACTGCTGCAGAGGAAATTTCATCTGATTCCGACTTGTTCTCATTATGATTCGCGCCCGATCGGCATACGCAACATGAGCTTATTGCTTGCATGAAAGTATGTGCAGTGACGATTAACTGTTCAGTCCTTGGGTATCGAAGTCCGGATTAGCTCTGATCGACACCTGCACGCTCTCAGGCAGACCATTCACGAAAGCACAGTGCTGCAATGTCCTGTCACCATTCACGATTCTATTGCTGGATTTCGCCACGTTTGCCATAAATTCGGCCATTGCGATCCGCCCGTCCCATCTCATTGAAACCATCGCCTTGTAAGCTTCGAACTTGGTTTTGCCAAAAGCGGAGCGTAGTAGTTCGACAAATTTCACGATATCACTCTGAACGTCCCCAGGAAGAGTCGTAAACATCGAAAGCTCCTCCATGCAGAAATAGTGAAAGTATTTCAGGCGGCTCCTTGATCTCTAGAATTTTAACCGCAAATTCGAACTTACGAATCCACCCGTCGACTCCCGTGCTTCCATCGTATTTCTCCAGTACCTCATTGAGCTTGAAGATCATAGCCGAAATAGCTTGTGTAATAGACCCAGCAGAGATAGAAACAATAATGTTTTATCTACGAGAAACTAAAAGTTACAAGAAAAATAGCGTTATATATCGCCCTTTGCGTTCGTGTACAGTTTACATAAATCAGGAAGAATCCTACATAATTCTCTTCACATTTTATTATTGAATAAATGGAGTTAGAATATGATACGAAAGAAATATTCAAAAAAGAATCATCAAAATATCATAAAAGCAGTTTCTTCAAATAAGATCAACTTTATTCTGAAATATAGAAAGTTTCTAGATTGTCAAATTGATTATTTGACAATAAATATAATTTTAAAATAAAAAAAAAACATTTATTTAAATGCTCTAAACTTTATGTTTTTCAAATTATTTAACTCGAATATCAAAATATGAAAGTAATTTTTCGGTCATATCTAAAATACATTTTTTTCTACTTTAAGCATTTATTTTTGCGTAATTTTTGACGATTTTTCTTTTATCATAAAATATAGAGTTCACATTCATTTAATCTACTTCTTGTTAGGTAGTTGATAATTTATAAAGAACTAAGAAGAAAACTAATACTATATTTCAATGGCCACTGTCATTATCGTCAGGTTTTATAAGTTTTTCAAATCAAAAAAAATATGGATATATTTTATACATTGCATGTATAAAGAGCATTTATAAAAATCATGCAATGTGTAAATAACCATACTTTTTGTGATTGCTAAGCTTTACCAGCCATCGAAATAGTTTTTTTTAATTCTTTCGTTGTTTCTTTATAAAAAGAGTATCGAAGCTGGTAAATTGCTTAAATCGTATATGTAGTTATTATATCTAAACGCTGCACGCAAGTTTTATACAAAATATTTGATTAATAAATTTATACTGGCAGTTAGATGTCGTGGAACATATTTGTTAAATAATTTAACAGAACAATAATTCTGTGATTTTTCTTATTTACAAAACTAACGAATATACTTTTATATAACTAATAATAAAGATTTTGTTAACAAAAATATATACAACTGATAAAAAAGAAACACGCATTAAAGGAAATAAGTCAAATTATAAAAGATGACAGACACAATAATGTGAGTCTTCAAAAATTCGTCACGCTCTCAGGTCCAGTGGAATCTGAGACCTCCAGCCAATCCAACACACCGTTCTCCAATTGAATCACCTAGGGTCTTTCACCCTCCCCACGAAGAATCAAATCGAAGCGGACAATGCTTTTTGATCGCGAGATGTGGAGCTTGAGAAACCTTAGTGCCTGCTCTGGGGGACGTCCTATTGAAAATAAGACTAATCCCGAGATAGCCCAAGTACCCCAGAGGCGCACTTGGGCTTTTCCATTCAATGACAGATGTTGAGCCCGTTTCATGGCCCACCTAGCTCTCTTCAGAATACGTTTTAGTCTATCCAGGTCAGCTTTCGCCGACCAATTCACCGTAACGGTGACTACCAAATATTTTACTCGACTCGTGAAGATGATGAGTGGTTGAGGCTGCAAAATGGAGGATAGTGCAGAGAGTGCTAGTCTCAAGTTTATTTATGGTTCAAGGGCTTAATGAAAGACGACCACCCGTGATTTGTTAGAGTTTAAAATAAGATTGGATGAGAGTAGCTGATCTATTAATCTTAAAAGGAAACGGCTGACGTCCGAGTCTACATACTTGCACCTGTGTCCAGAAAACAGGGATGTGGTATTATCACCGTATACCACTAGATGTTGATCGCGTTTAATTTTGTAAAGTTCAATGGAGGCAGCAAGATACAAGATTGGAGAAAGTGGGGAGCCTAGAGCCACACCTGTAATAGGGTAGAACTGATGTGCAATAGGGTCATTTTCATAGAAGAATCGATTAGTATACAACAATATTTCCACTCTCTTAAAGTGGGGAGCCTAGAGGCACACCTGCAATAGGGTAGAACTGATGTGCAATAGGGTCATCTTCATAGAAGAATCGATTAGTATACAACAATATTTCCACTCTCTTAAAGTGGGGAGCCTAGAGGCACACCTGCAATAGGGTAGAACTGATGTGCAATAGGGTCATCTTCATAGAAGAATCGATTAGTATACAACAATATTTCCAACCTGTTAACAATTCTCGCAGGCAACTGAAAGAACCTAAGAGAAGAGATAACAAAAGGAATGAAAATGCGGTCAAATACAGCAGAAAAGTCAAGAAAAAACAGTCATAGCAAGCTGATGATTGTTGTCTTGACAAAACTGATATACTTCACCCATTGCTGTATGGACCGAGCGATCTTTTACATACCCATGTAAACCTGGTGGGATTAAAATTTGGCCTACTTAGATAGTCGCGGATTTTACGCGCAAGCGCTTTTTCATAAATGAAGATGAGGGAGTTTTGAATCGAGATAGACCGCAGATCTTTAGGACATGAAATTGATTTCTTTTTTGTATAAAAACACGACGGCTGATATTTATTTATGCCAGCAATGCAGGATGGTGAGGCTAATAGCATTGTGATAGCGACCTCCTTTCTTTGACTGTATGTCAAAAGCTAACAGACCCGAGTGGATAGTGGTGCTTGGGATTTGGAGGTGCCCAGGAGTGGCCCCCAGGAGTTAAGGATATCTGTAACAGATAAGTCCCTACTCCTGAAGTCACAACAAGGCGGAATTGGTTGAGGGTGATGTAGTGGCTCCATAATTTTGTATAGATAGTGACTCCTCTAAAACTTTATCGAGTTCTATGCTACCAATCCAACTTAATGTTCCATCCTTCCAGCAAGGCAGAAGCACCTTCCGAATTCTACTGCAGGATATTAAGTGAAAAAGGCTCTTGATTACTTTGCATTGTGTAAAGTTTGCTGGAGTGGGATGCCTCCTCCTAGTCCGAACCGGTTATGAGAATATTGCCCTTCCCACACCCAGCATGACAAGTTAGAGACAATTGCTCACAGGCGTATCTTAATTTCCCGTGGTAACCGCAAAGTCCCAGTTGATTTCGTCCTTCTTCACGAGCTTGATGGAAGGGATCTGTAAATTCGAAGAAATCGATCTCTTCTTTAACTTCTGTTTCAGAGTATAAGATGTTGATCTATTTTGAAGATATTGGGTACAGTAGAGGAGATTACTGGTAATTTGCGAAAGGGGTTCACCAAACCTGTTATAAGTTGTTCTATTGATTTCATGGAGTCATGATGTAATCTCTTGAACGGGCTCGTGAAATCTTCTGTGCTTGAGACTGACGAGCTACACACTGTTTTGAATTTGTTTGAGGAATTAGATTTTGCCTCCGAAAGAGAATGCCTCTTGACATATTCCTTAAAGACTGAGCATCTCCTTACCATGCTGGGTGTTGTTGGCTACAGTTACTACATGCCGGTGTTTCCTTGCATTCTGAGGTGTGATCCTCGTCCGAAGAGCAGCAAACGCCACAGGTCTTCTTTCTCCTGCACCCAGAGCACCAATGCCCCCAGCAGTGGCAATTATTACAATGGGGGAAGGTTAAATTGTCATCTTTATTTCTAATAAATCGTACCCATTGTAAGTTGAAGATCTTAACAAGATCTTTAGTGTCTTCATCGTCGAGATCGGAAATAATGTTGTTATCTTAACCGAAGCGTTGATAGGCTTGAAGGCCAATATCCCTTTGTTTGATAACTTTTCGTTGAAGTATTTCAGGTATGCTGAGGACAGGTCAGAAGTGACAAAAGAATTCCTGTAATATTTATTGACCACCTTAGCCGAGTTCAGAATAACTCTATCAGGATAAATGATTAATGAATAATCTAAGAAACTCGTTAAAGAACGTGTTTTTTGCTATAGGTATTTTGGGCATAATGATAACAAGATTTACCAGTTTCCTAATAGGAGGAAGCTCATCCATTTCGCCATAATTTTGAGAAACAAAAACGTTACTTACCTTAGTATCAGGACGAATTACTGGATAATCTATCGAAATCGACGGTAAATTGTGTGTATTAGCTATTTTTGCTTTTTAATATAATTGTGTAACTGTTGCAATATATTAACCATTGCAATTTTCACAGTTTAAACGACTTTATTTACAATATTTTTTCCGAAGGGCACAGAAAATATATAGCACATTTTTGCATTCCGGTTGAACCACCTTTCATTTTGACTTGCAGTTGGTAGATGATTTATAGCCTGCTCATTATTCCTTCAGTAGCATTTCTATATAGAATAAGAAACGCTGCATAATCGCGTAATAATGTAACCGGTTTACAACGATACTGCATTTAGACCAAATGCCGTAAATTGTTGTAAATTATATCCTAAAATCATAATTTTTGAATATTAATCTTAATAAAAAAATAAACGTTTTTTTATTTTTTTTGTATCAGAATAATGTGTTGATTTAAGTTCCATATAATTAATTGATAATTAATATTGACTCCTTCATTATTTTTTTGCATTTAATTGATCGCTGCTATGTTAGAATGAGGGACAGGGTCTAAAATCTCATAGCATGCTTGTTCTTATTGATGATCTCTGATCGTTATTCTAAAACATGCTATATATATTAATATTTTCATAAAAATATTGGTTATATATATTCTTTTTGAAATTAATTTATTTCATTTTTTAAATTTATTTAACAAAATACGTAGTTTCTCAGTTAAGTGATATGATTTGTTGTTTTTGTTTTCAATGAAGATCAAAATTTGGAATAATCGATTCCCGTACTTTTTAAGATGAGTATATTCTCGGTAGAATTATCCCGACAGTTTCTGTAACGAATCCAAAATCAGACATACTTTAGCTCATTACTAAATCAGTACATCAACAGCAGCTCCATAACAAAAGTAGTTATGTTGAGATCCTGAATAGTTCGTACCTGCCCGAAAAAACGTATTTGAACACGATTACTGTGTTCCTAACATTTTTGTTGTCAAATGTACACCAGCATTTTAGTAAACAATAATACATCACTATGGACAAATGGTGTATATTACAAGTATGTATAAACTAATTTTTTTAAATTATATTCAATTTTAAAATTATATTATATTTTTTTATTTTTTAGGAAAACATGTGATAGTCGTTTCATACTTATTTCAGTAATACTATCAGCGGTACCGTCGATCAGTAGAAGCAATGATTCGATCCGTTAGCTATAATGTTGAATTCGCCGTGATAGTTTCATCAAAATATATTAACAGCAAAGAACATATATTCATAACGGGCAACGCTTTAGCACTCGGGAACTGGATGTTGGATTGTGCGATTCCGCTTGAATTCAAATGTACAGTTCCCGGTTCTGAAAATCTCTTATCTGTATGGTCCTGCACAGTTACGTTTACTGATAATTTTAAACGAGTAATCCACTATCGCTTTTTTGTTGGTCAACGAATTTACGGACCTGCTGCTTTAACTATAATGGAAAGTAATTCGTCTCCAACAGAAACATATCGACTTGTTGTTCGTAATTGTGAAACGTTCAGGTCGCCTCGTATTTTGGATCTGTTCGATGTAAAAAGTCTAGAGTCGATAGTTAGTTCGTTACCCGACAATCTACCGGAAATTACTGACGAGTGGATTTCAGAAGGCGATGAATTTAATAAGCTTATTGAAAGTGCTCCCATATATGGCATTAATGAAGATCAAGAGGAATGCGTACATTCAGGTTGGCTAGTTGGACAGTCTGAAATTCATCTGAGATTTCATTCAAATCCCATAACTATATGGAAAGCCAAAACACATCAAATTTCGTGTGTGTTAAAAATTTCACCTGTTTTACTTGATGATGACGAGCAAGATGAGGACGAGGAAGAATGTAGTCAATTAAGTTCATTATCTAGTAAGGACGAAAAGATGTACTATACTAGTATAGAAGTTTGTTCATTGAATAATGCTGATCCAGGTACTAGCCAGCCGGAATCTGGTTTTAAATATAATTCAAATGATTACGTCAGTGTAAAGCTTCAAACCTATAGGCCAGAGTACTTAGCTTATCAGATAGATTTTTATGATGGCCAATTCAACGGATCAGCCAAACTATCTGGCAATTTTGGACAGTCTAAGATTCTACCAGTTACGAGTTCATCAGAGGAGAAACCAGATAACCGGCAATACTTAAAAAAAGTACCCATAATTAGACCAAAAGATAATAAACCAATTGGTTATGTAAATATTGATGTTCTGATAATAACTTCATTGCCTTCTTTACTATCCCCTCATTCACAACTAAGTCTAATGTTAGCAAATACACGACTATGGCGAAAAGGTCGTCGTACTTTACATGTTGGCCATAGAGGTTCTGGTGCAAATTTACCGGCTTGCCCCTTTAGTATAACGAAACCTGCTCCTTTCTGGGAGAACACGGTTGCTTCATTCAAGGCGGCTCAGAAAGCCGGCGTAGACATGATTGAATTTGATGTACAGTTAACAAGAGATAGTGTTCCCATAGTGTTTCACGATTTTCAAATTCCTGTTGCTGTTAGCGTTCCGTCTGACCGACACAGCAGTTCATCATCGCTTTCAAATATTTGCACAGAAGCACGCACTGGTAGTAGCCCAGTTTGTGAAACTATTTCGGTCGCTATAAAAGATTTAACTTACCAACAATTGGCTAATTTACGTAAGGTATTTATGCCTGGCGATAATGACAATGATCATCCTAAAACATTTACAGCACATGATAATGGCACCATCCCCTCAGATGATCAGAATACGACGAGATGTTACGAATGTGATAGAAATACAGTATTTCCTACTTTAAGTGAAGTATTTCGTGATCTTGATCCTCAACTTGGCTTTAACATTGAAGTAAAATATGCAATGCAGTATTTACGAGGTGACTTTGAGCTTCCGAATTATTTTGAACGTAACCTTATAGTCGATAGGATTCTGGAATGTATCAATGCACACGCTAGTAAACGATTTATTCTACTATCAAGTTTTGATCCAGATTGCTGCCTCATGCTACACAAAAAGCAAAATAGACACCCTGTGATATTCTTGTCTCAAGGTGAAATGCTAAATTCGAAGTGGCCAGAATACCATGATGTACGCGCTCGTGATGTCAACCTGGCTATCAGATTCGCTGCCAGTGAAAATTTACTTGGAATTTCATTCCCTGCTGACGAAATTATTCGAAATCCGCAATGTGTTAAATATGCTAGACAGGTTGACTTGGTTTTATTTAGCTGGGAAATATCATCAAATGTTGACGAATGCATCGAGAAGCTAAAGGAACTATCTATAGATGGAGTTATATGTGATGAAATTCACGTTGACGGAAATGAAGTTACAAATGCTGGTTGCATATTTATGGCCGAAGAAATTGAGGATGAAATACTCATGCGTGAATTGCACAGAAAACGCTTGCGACAAAAATTACGAGGATTGGAAACGGTTCTCACAGATAGCAAGAAATCTACATAACTATTTGCTCATTCTCTTAACGATTATTCGTAATTAATAATTTATCAATTATCAATTAATAATATTAATTTTTGTAAAAAGATAGAATTGTACGTCTTTGTACGATTCCCTTCGTTTAGGACATTAGAAACATACATTCTGGATTTAAAAATGATAAATTAAATAATAGAATTAAATATCCGCTTATATATCAGCTTCATGTTGTTAAAATGCAGAAGTTAATCGGACTAAAGGCTGAGTTAGTTATTATATATATTGCCAAAGCTTTCGCCGCGTTACGGCTTCGTCAGTGGGTCATCTGAAAACATGGAACACAAACATCGTCACAAAAACATTAACAATCAATTAATAAATAATTAATAGCATAATTAATATTTATTATTGCATCCAATCAAGCTAGCCCACTGCCTCGTTTTTATTGTTGAGCTCTTGTCGCTATCTGCACCAGATATTAAGATTGCCTCTATTAGTTTTTGCGACACAACGTTATCTGCTCGGCAGAGTACCTTTGTGTTGCACTTTGGTTGCTCATTTGCATGTTGTTGTGAATAATGCGCGGCTCATGTATTGCTGGGGTAAGAGGGCCTTGAAGGGATTCGTGCTGCTCTTAAATGTTCCTTAAATCGTTCAGAAACCGGACATCGTGTTCCTCCAATGTAGCTAACCTTCTTACCTATAGCAGCGCATTTATCACAAAACATTTTATAAACTACATTGCGTTTGTAGCACAATGAAACCTCGCACAAAATGCCACACATTACTTTCGCTACATTGACTACGTGCTTATCGTGCATGAGGCGAGTATATGCCACCAAACGTCAATTGATACTTTCAACACAATTGACAGCAACCGTCGTTTGACCGCCGAATTAACGACTACCGGTGCAGATAGACAATTGACATTCTTAAATGTCTCGTTTGGACAGAACAACGTAAAGGAATACGAGTTATAAGTCAATTCGTTAAAATTGACTTTTATTTCAAATTTCAATTTAAAATTTTAACAATAAAATAAGATTTTATTGTCTATATTTTAATCTTTTTTTACAATAAAATTAATTTATAAAAAAATATAAAGATATATAATATAAGTATATTATAAATATTTATATTAAATATAAATAATATAATATAAATATTTATATTTGTAAATATTTATTTATAATAAATATTATTTGTAAATATTTATTTAATTATTTGAATAATTCGGTTCTATAAATTGAAACGCAGCCCTTCTAATTTATTGAAACAACGCGCTTCGAAAAATTTCTTCTTCAGACCTGAAGAAGAAAATATAAATATAAATATTATTATATATATTTATTTATAAATATTAATAATAATATTAGAATAGAATAGAATTTATTTAGAGTGGCCTTTGTGGTGAATAGAACCACTTACAGGCCCACTATAAAAGTTAAAAACAAGTTTACGTCCGATGGATGTTTGAAGTTGTATGTAGAGTTATTGAATTGATCGCTGCTGAAAGTGTTATTTTAGTTCGTTTGCAAGAAGTATGACGATCAAGGAAGTTTTGAAGTGTTTAAGCGACGTCAATGATTTTGTCTCGAGGAAGTTTGTTCCAAAGGCGTGGTGCAGCGATGGTGAACGCACGATATCCGTGATTACCGTTGTGACGGGGTACGAAAAGCGAGTAGGAGCGATGACTTCTTAGGGAGAGACCAGTCGTCATATAGGATGCGCTATCAGGAAGATAGCGCATCCTATATGCAGATGATTGACATCTTATATAAGGAGGGTTGTGCCGGAATTTGATTTGCCATGCAAGTGTGAGAATTTGAGAGGTTACGCGGCTCGGAATGTCGAGCCAGTTAAGGATGCGGAGGGTGTTGGAGATGTGGTCGTACGTGCGAAGGCAGAAGATGACTCTAGCAGCCGTGTGCAGAATCATTTGTAAATAGTGAAATTGATATGCTAGACTGTTTACGGGAAGACCTAAGCAATATTCTAGACGAGGCATGAAAAGACTGGAGATTAAAATATCTGTCGATTTCACGTCGAGGTTTCTACGGACACTTCGAATGTCACGGAGGATGAGGGAGCATGAACTGATCTTGCTACGAATGAAAGGCAGAAACGAGAGATTATTGTCAAAAGGGACTTCGAGGATTGTCATGATAGTCACTTCTGGTAGACGGAAATTGTGTATGCATACTAGAAAATCGAGGGTGAAAGAGTGGTGCAGTGTTATCCACATCATGTTAGATTTCTCGTTGTTTAAAAACATACGGAGTGAACAAAGATATGCGTGAATAGCAGAGAGGCAAGACGATGCATCGGAAGCGAGGTTGGATGCAGATGTGAGTGTGCATGATGCATAGATTACTATATCGTCAACGTACTGAATAACTTCAAAGCCGAAAGGGATCACGATGGAAGATAAATCACCAAGAAGAAGGGTGAAAAGAAGCGGCCCTAGAACGGATCCCTGTGGTACACCGCAGCTGAGAGGAACTGGCGCAGAAGAGTTGGAGACTACGTGATAAGAGCGATTTGAGAGGTAGGATTTGAACCAAGAAATGACATGATACGAGAAGCAGTAACGTTGTCTGAGACATGAGAGAAGTATAATGTGATCAACTACATCGAAGGCGGAGGATAAATCAAGTGAAATTACAAGGCTTACTAGATGTTTGTCAAGAGCAAGAAGTAGATCATTGGAGAGTTTTGTGCATGCGGTCGTAGTAGAATGTTGTGGTCGATATGCAGATTGAAAAGGTGGAAACATAGAATTTGATGATATGTAGTTGCTTACCTGTCTGAGGATAAAACGCTCGAAAAGTTTTGAGTTGGTCGGAAGGTTTGATATCGGTCTATAGGAGGAGGCGGAACTGGGATCAAGATGATGCTTCTTTAATAATGGGCGAACTATGGCATGTTTGAACGACGAAGGGTAGTGTGATAAATGGATAGACATGTTGAAGACACTTGTGAGATAAGCGTTGATAGTGTCACTTAGTAACTTTAGAATGTATGTTGGAACATGATCGAGAGGAGAGGTTGAATTGGGTAATCGTGCTAGGGCATCAGATACGCTTTCGATAGATAAAAGTGAAACAGTTCAGTATGATATGGGGCTAGGTAGGAGATACTAGAAAATAATAGTACGTTGATTGAGGTCAAAGTTCGAGCTATTTTGCGTTGCAAATGAGATGCGAATTCGTTGGAAGAGATAGAGATAGACGTGACGGATTTGTTTCTACCCAAAAGGTTATTAAAGGATTTCCACGCGTGTTGATGATTGTCACGCAAAAATGTTTTGCTTTGCCAGTATGATGATCATTTTGAGTTCAGAAGATATCGGTATTTGCGTCGAATTTCGAGGTATTCTGAGTAAGATGAGTTTAATAGCTTGGTGATATTACGACGACGGAATCTTGAGTGCATTCGGTGAAGGTGTCGTAAGGAGCGCTTTGCTCTTCGGCAATCGCTATCGAACCAGGGCGCTCCTGACTGGCGGCGAGGCGTGCATTGTTTAAACTGCAAAATCATATCGAGTATGCCAATAAGTTCAGTGCTGTACCTGTTGGTTAAGTCGTCAAGTGAAGTGTTAATAAAAGCGGCAAAAATAAGGAGTGGAGATGAGAGAAGGTTTGTACGCAAGTTATTTAGATCAAGTTGTTTCCATGGACGATATAAATGGGGATGAGTAGTAGATTAATATTTATAATTTCTTCAGGTCTGAAGAAGAAATTTTTCGAAGCGCGTTGTTTCAATAAATTAGAAGGACTGCGTTTCAATTTATACTTTAACAAAATATAATTTAATCTATTTTAAGATCAGCAAAGAACTACATAGATTTGTTTCGGTGTGTGTTAAGGTGTCATTAGATAAGACTCGTGTTGACGCTACTGAAGAGTCCCGTAAGGACGAAACACGTGTATAGCGTTGTGTTTTGCGTTTGATTACGCATGGTTATAGTTCATTGGATTACTGGAAGCACACTTGGGTAAATATGTAGTTCGCCCCAGTTTCAATCTAAATATTATATATACGAAATATGAAATAGCCTCACCGAAATATACCGGAAGTAGCTTATAAATTGATTATAATTTATACTTACAATATATTTATGAATCTCAAAAGAGAGTAAGACCAATCCGCGTGAAATACGTTGTTATCATTGAAGCCAGACACGGAAAAACGGTAACAAGTACCGTTTCGTCATCACAATGACTCATCAGTGACAGATCCATCCCACTACGGGATGCAGAGGAGGACTGGCAGACTGCACACGAGTCATGTGTATAAAGTATCAGAAAGAATTCTGGTAACTTCAGATTGAGTGCTAAATCAGCACTACCGCTTCACCAAATAGGATCATTAGCAAAAGCACTGGCTAATGCCAGCGCAGGTCTCTTGAATATCGGCTAACTTTTATCATGAATCTCAAAAGAGAGTGAGACCAATCCGCGTGAAATACGTTGTCATTTAAGCCAGAGTTAGCCTTTTCCATTGGCGGACTCATCAGTTACTTATCCAATATCTACATTTCGCTAATTGCCAATAAAGCAGACTAGACCGAAACGGGAAATGAACCGATAAAGACCGAAACGCGAAATGTAGGTATTGGTAAGTAGCTGATGAGTCCACCAATACTGAAATGTAGTGTATTGCTGCTGGCGTATAGATAGTATTAAAGTAGCGTGTAGAATAAAAAATAGTAATCAAAATTCAATGACTGCACAGATAATCAACTTAAAATTGTTATAAATGCAAAAGATTTATAACATAAAAACAAAAATTATATTTCAAAAACATTATTAATATTTAAATAAAACAGTAAACAACTCAACCAAACTCTGTCTTTGATATGTTCCCTTTAAGATAAAGAGACAGATATTACCTTAATGAAGTTAAAGCTTTTGTTATAATCTGAGATATTTATTTCTGCATCCATTGCGGCTAGGGATCATTTGGGTAAAAAACAAGGATAGCAAAACATGCACAAAAGTTCAGTTTACAAATAACAAAATAACCAATCAAATTTTCAAGATTATGTACAATATACCCAGGCCCTATAATTTATTATTATTCTTGATAATAAGAAATGGTAAAAATATCTTTCTGCATTTTTCATGGACCGTTTCGAATTCGCTAATTGATTGCCTTAAATAAATGTGTTCTTTTCAATTAGTAATTTACTCATTTATTAAGTATTTACTAAGTAATTTGCGCAATTATAATATTTGACAGAATCAAATTGCCAACCTGTATATTAAACAACCTAATTTATATAAAATCACTTACTTTTGAGTTTCTTTATTTGATGTATTGATAAGCTAAATTTAAATAGAAACAAAATTATCTACAGAAATGATTATAGATGTCAACAAATGACCTGGTTCAGACCGTACACAAGTCTCTGTGCTTGATATCCAAGATATCTCAATCAGGTTTAGACAATTACATTGATTATTACGAGAAAAAAGAGCAGCTTTTACAGGAACGTTTACTATCATATCAATATAGTAATAAGCAGTTTAAGCAGAAGACGAGAGGTTTGAAAGGTTCTCTGCATTGTAAAAATCAACAACCTCAGAACAGTGTTGACATTGACCAAAGTATTGATGCACAGCAGAAAAATAACATTAAAGACACATTTACTGATGTGGTTAAAGTTAGACTGCGTCAGATGTCTGTAGCCACAGATTTGTACATGAATTCCATTTTATCTACTATGGACCATTTTGCTATGTTTCATGAAATATATACGATTAACGAACTGTCTCCTCTGAAAATTGAATTCATTGACGATTTTCACGTGAGCGTTAGATTGAAAGACGTAATTAATAATTTTATGAAAGTCGTGTTAAGTATTGATTACGATAAAACCAAAGTTACTTTAAGCATACATGAAGATGATGTGTTCGGGTTTTATTTTACTAAATTACAATCAACACATTTAAAATATGACCACATTAACAAGTCTGCGCTTAATCAGATGTTTCAATGCTATTATGATATGTGCACTGAATCTAAATGTGTTGCTGAAATTGATCGACTCCGAAATGAATATAATTTACGCTATAATATCGAGGAAGGAAAATTGTACTTGTATCAAGACAGTGAGCTCACTAAGCCGCTGGCTATTTACTCATTATCTCCTTTTGACAGAGGACTTCAGGCTAAACTGATTCATGTGTATGATAAGGAAGATCTGCCTGCTGTTCCGGTCCCTTCTGATATTCCAAAATTTTCCGATCTTCAAAAACTGATCGAATATACAGTAAAAAGATTTGGCGAGAAGAAAGATTATCATTCAAACGATATAAGATATAACTTATAAATGATATTCCAATATTTGTAAAACAAAGTTATAAACTTTCACTTACTGATGTTTCTTCGCAATTTTAATCATTTAATATGGAAAATGGATTGATTATGTTTTGCGTAAATTCATATTACGTTTATTGGACAAAATTGAAAAAGGCAAATGATAATAAACGCAATTGAGTTCATCGAAATAAAAAATGTCCAAATTATTTTGAAAAAATTGAACGATAAATTTTTGAACAATAAAAAATGCAAGAAGGAGGAAAAGTACAACGAGATCGATAATAGAATCTATACATTCATTCCAGTAGCCGTTGAGTCCTTGGGAGTCTTGGGCGAGGAAACCTCGTATTTTATCGAAGATATCAGAAAGATGATGTCTGGGACCACGGGTGAAATTCGATCAACGGCTTTCCTCAGGCAGCAATTAAGCGTAGTGATTCAGCAAGGCGATGCCGCTTGTATACTCGAGTGCCTAAGCGATCAATCGGTTGCCGATTCTTTTCGAGGATGAAAATTTCTCAGTGTTGAAGACTACAATCCTGAAATATCTGAAGAAATTATTTCTATGTAAATCATCAAGATATAATTAAAAATTAAAAATAATTCTAAAATTCAATTAATTATTTTTTCTATGCAAATATTAGAAAATAACAGTGTTCGGATTACAAGCTGAATTATGACTATTTACTGCAAGAAATGAACACTTATCGTGATTAATTGATTATGCGACTTTTTCTGCTCTAACGTCAAAGATTCGCAATTTTCTATCTTTGTTTGTGCAACCTAACAATTGACCAGAATAGTTCCAACCAATACTGTAGCAGATATCTGGTAACACTCCAAACGCTGTTGCAGGGCGAAGCGAATTTACGTCCCAAACAATAATCAAAAGTCAGTGGAGCATTCAAATAAATAATAATTTACAATTTAATTTGTTGGAATAATAATCAATAATTTATAGTTTTTATTTAAACAAATAGTTGAAAATAATAGATTATAATTTTTTCAAAGAATAGATTACAAAAATAGTTGTTGAAACACGCTAATAAATGTTTGTGTCCACATAAACCCATGGCAAATTCTGCACCTGACTATTACAGTAGACTATTTTACATCATGTATGATCTAAAATGTTTATGAACTGTTTATGTCAAAAAAATCTTTTTTGAAAAAGAAGAAAAAATTTCGAAACATTGTTTTGACTTGTTTATATTAAAACTAGTTACACTAGGGTAATATCAAAAATACCGGCCCTGAAACGGGTTCAACATCTGTTATTGAAAGCGAAAAACCATGTGCGCCTCTGGGGCACTTGGGCTATCTCGGGATTAGTCTTATTTTCGAAAGGACGTCCCTTGGAGCAAAGGCTAAGGTTTCTTAAGCTCCTCATCTCTCGTTTACCCAGCATAGTCCGTTTCGATTGGATTCTTCGAGGAGGGGGGGGTGAAAGATCCTGGGTGGTTCAGTCGAATGGCGGCGTGATGGATCGGTTGGGGGTGCTCAGATCTCCCTGAACCTGAGGCCATGATAGAAGTTTGGAAGACTGAGTTTTTCTGCTACTGATTGATTGATCTGTTGGCTAACTCTTGACTGACCTTGTGACTGTTTTTGTTATCTCTGTTTTTGGTAAAGAATTTAAAAAATTCTTTATTATTATTTAATACAATTAAGTATAACGAAGAAGAAATTAAAATTTCCTTCGCTTCTCCCAACTTGGCAAAATCACCATTAAAAATACCGTAATTTGCAATCACCATTCTTTTTTCGTTTGTTTATCACCATTCTTATTTTATTGTTTGTTTATTCTTTGCAAAGTTTCACAATACTTTGTTTATTTATTAACATTATTAAATATAATATTATAATTAATAATTAAATACATTAAATAATTAAATAATAATTAATAATATCACTATCAATGATAATTTAATCAATTTTAAATAATTCTTGATTGCACAATATATTGATATTTTTGATATCAATATATTGATATTGTATCAATATATTAGTATATATACTGGATGTTAATATTCTTTTTTCGTCAAAAGCTTGTAATGCATAATTAGAATCGAAATTATAAACTGTAAAGAATTGTCAAAATGGAAAATTATAAATTTTTACCATTCAAAATAAAACCTCAACATATTTAATAGAATGTACTTTCTAGATATAAATGTAGGAAGGATAAAATTTAAAAGTGTATTAGATTCTTATTTTAGAATGCATTTATTTTCGCTGGACGCACTAAGCAATATTTCAAGATTTAGAAATATTAAAATCTTTTACTGTATCGTAAAATATATATTAATGTATGGTAAATCTTTCAGGTAACTGAATCTACGTATATTTCATTATTTATAAATTAAACAATGATATACAAAAATAAAATAATAAAATAATAAATAATTAAATAATAATCAATAATTATTTAATAATATCAGTATCAATGATAATTTATAATGAAATATAATGTTAAAATATACAGTGTGAAATGTATAATGCGAAATAATTCAAAATTATAATTGTATATTACTAACTTCACCGCTTGATATCAAGATGAAATTCAGCAAAATTCATGATCCGTAAATTCCAATTTATTTTTGCTTATTCTTTGCAAATTTCACAATCTTTTGTGTTTTTTATTAACTTTATTGATGTAACGCACCACAGTGATCCTCGAATTTCTTAATTATTAAATAATTAACGACAAAATAAACAAAATTTACGACAATTACGTTATCATGCTACATTAACATAATTGAATGACTGCGTTTTATGCAAATGCAGTGGAATGCTAATATTGATATAGCAAACAAACTAATTTATAAGGACGTGTTTGAGCGTAAAATAAAGTCTATGTTGTGTTTACTGCACATATTTTAGCATTAACTACTGTTACTGTTAAATGAAATATTAAAATGTTAATGTTATTTAAATAAAATTATTTAATCGTACATTTTATATGCATTTTGAGTTAACACGTAAAAATATTAAAACCATCTATATACTGTTTATTATTTTAAACAATATTTTGAACTATTAAAATATCATAATTTTTTGAAATTATGAATTTAATTTTTTATTCCATTAAATTATTATCTTCAAAGATAAAATTATAATTTAAAATAACTTTAATTGAAATTGTTATTGAAATATAATCAAGAGTTAAATGGCAATAGGAAAATTTAAATGATAAAGGTTAATTTGAAATAACATTTTTATTCCATTAAACCATTTGTAAATAAAAATATAATTTAAAATTATTTTTAATTTTGAATTGAAATATGTATTGAAATCTAATCAATCAAATTTGCTAACTGAGTCTACGTATTTAATATAATTATAAAAGAAACAAAACATAATAATGCTAAATCAAAATTTAATAATTAAATAATAAAATTAATAATTGTTTTTAGATTTTCTATAATTTAAATCAAGTTAAAATAAAAAATGAAATTTAAAATAAACGTCATTTTTATGAATTGACTAATAAATAACAGACGTTGTATCAGAATAAGAATTAGAGGTCATTAGGATGAACTGATATGCTATCAGGGCTTGACCCCTAAGTCCTCTACCCAACATAGCAGCGGGGCCAAATACATGCTAATGATGTATTTCCTCTGAAATAACTATCTAGTATCTTATTCTAATACAAAGTATATTATTTATTATCCATCCATAAAAATTTGCCACTTAAGAGTTTAAATTTATTCTTTATATTATTGTGTTGATTTATATATTTTACTATTTTCTGCTTGATGTTATTTTTATAGTAACCTAGTTTAAAATATGTATCTATTAAATTATTTAAATGATTTTGAAGAAAGCCAATATCATTACATATTGTTGCAATTCTTAAAATTTCATTATTTAATGTATTATATTTTATATTATATGGTATGCATGAATGCTCATGCAAAAATATGTTTCTTGTAAATTTAAATATGTCATCTTTACGATATAAATTAATAGTAGTTTTAGTTAATGTTAATTTAATGTTCATATCTAGATATACAACCTTCTTTATCATTAATATTGGTTTTGTTAAGAATAAGGCTTTCTAGATAAATGTGCTCACTAATTGAATAAAAATTATTAGAATTAAATACACATATATCATCAATGTATCGAAACATATATTTCATATATCTATATTGTTTAGATTTAGTTTTTACACAGTTATGAACAAATTCATATTCTATAAAGCTTAAAAACAAGTCAGCTATAATTGGGCTACTATTACCACCCATTGGAACACCTTTTACTTGTCTAAATATAGATGTCCCTACTTTTAAATAATTTTGATTTATCAAAATATTTAAGGATTCTATTAATTCAATTTTATCCATATATTTATATTTACTTGATGGTTTAATTTTTGTTAGATAGGCGCTTATAATTATTATAACATATATATGTATATCTTTTCCGAATATAAGATTAATTAATTTTACTAACGCTTCTTTAATATCTACTAAATCTAAATTTGTATAAAGCGTACTAAAATCGTATGTATTTATATTTTGAAAATTTATTCCTTTTGTCTGTTCTAAAAATTCTTTTGTAGAATTAATATTGAAATAGTGTTTTATACCAGTATTAATTTCGATTACCTTGCAATATTTTTTAAAGTGTGCTTTAATTACTTTAAGTATTTTATTCATATAGACAGAAAGTGGTTTTAATGTACATTTAAAAGCACTACATATGAACCTAGGTTTTATTGGATTTTTATGTAATTTTGGATTCCAATATAATATAGGTATAGTTTTATTATCTAATTCAACCTTTATACCCTTTTTATCCATTATAGAACAGTGACTTGTAATAATTGTTTCTAAACTCAACTCACTACGTTCATATGTTGGATTTACATTTAAATCATTAGAATTAACCTCTTTCATTAGTATATCATAATAAAGCTTTTTGTATATGAAGACAAAGTTATTACTAGCTTTATCAATAGTTGTTATTATATAGTTATCCTTTAATTTAGTAAGTTCTTTATACATATCTTTATTAATTTTATCTTTTCTTTTATAATTGTTTGTTATTTTCATTTTATTTTTAATCTTATCAAATAAATAATCTTTCCAAATGTTTATCTTAGATATATTCAAGCTTTCACTATTAATCAGCTTACTAAAGTAATCATTTAAGTTATTATATAACGAATTGTAAATTTTATTTTTGTCGTTGTTATTATTTAATCTATATTTATACCCTTTTGATAGCAGCTTTCTTAATTCACAATTTTCAATTAATTCTAGATTATGGGTACATATATGTTCATTTATTTTATCAAAACTAAGACTTTTACAATTGCATTCTGTTTCCATTATGTTTCTAATATTATCGTTACATATTGATTTTAATTCTTTATTATAATTACAAATTTTTCGTCCTAATGGTGGTAGGAGTTTATACCTTATTTTAGGAATATATTTACTTAAATCTGACCCTATTATTTCTTTACTTTTAGAATTATTTAAAAGTCCGGCTATATTTATGTTATCTATACATTTATTTATGAAGTTTATGGTTAATGTATATTTTCTATTGTTATTATTTACATTTATTTATACGATTATAGTATTTTGTATTACAATATCTGTCTATTATACAACTTAGCCTATCATAGTCGTTAATTAATTTTTGATTTATTGAACATATGATATCTTTAGAAAAATTTCTTATATTTACATAAAGATCTTTCAGCTTTTTATCTATTAAAAGTTGTTTTTATCTTTCTATGTTTGAAATAGAAAGTTTTTATCTTTCTATGTTAATCAAAATAAACAATTGTTAGTTCACAAACTTACTGGTCTTAGACATCATATATAGGACAAATGTGAATAGATCAATTCGTTCCAACATCTCTAGAGCTGAATTGAACGCTTTAAAAGATCTTCGTGAGAACGATCAAATAGTCCTGACTAAAGCTGATAAGGGGAATTGTGTATTGATGTTGGATAAATCTGATTACAATGAAAAGATGTTGTCTATTTTGGGAGATACATCCACATTTGAACCTTCTTTAAGAAATACGGCAAAAGCGTGGGCACGTGAATTGGTAACACTACTTAAATACTTCGCTTCAAAAGAATTGATCACGCGTGTAGAATATCTCCAAATGTTTCCATCCGATCCTCTTGTACCTTACATGTACGGTTTGCCCAAAATTCATAAGCTAGACTGTCCCTCGAATAGAAGTGACAATTACCTGGCCTTCTAACGAGTTCTTACCATTCCTAGATTGCGAAATTTTGACCACTAATGTCTCCGTCACTAAAGTATTCAGAAAAGCCACAGAAACTAGCTTGTATATTCCTTGGGACAGCAGTCATTCAGCATCAACAAAACTAGGTGTGTTTCGTGGTTTCTGTTTAAGAGCGTATCGAATTTGTAACAAAGAAATTTATCTAAACGCCGAATTAAGCAAAGTCTTGAGAATATTTACATCTCTAGGCTACCCAGTAGATATCTTACATAGAATAATTAAGAAAACAAAAGAATGCATTCACACTTCCGCGCAATCCAACTTAATTGGTCCTCAAAAATTGAAACACTGCTTTTATATTCCCGCAATGGGTAGTTTAAGTGAGGATATTCTTAATAAAATAAACAGATTCGTTTTCCAGTCAGGATTACCATTAAAAATGTTTTATGGTACCCGATTTTTATTATGATAAGTTGAGTTATTGATTGTGATAAGTTGATAACTCAACTTATCATAATCGTTAATTAATCTTTGATTTATTGAACATATGATATCATTAGAAAGCTTCTTATATTTACATAAAGATCGTTTAGCTTTTTATCTCTTAAAAGTAGTTTTAATATTTCTAATTGTTCATTTATATACTTATCTTTTTTAATATTTTTAACTCTATTTTTCTTATTCCTTTTATCACAATGACTTCTTGGTTTGCGTTTAACCGGATTATTATAATATAGTTGTTTATTATGTATTATACTACTTCTGCCAATTCCTTGTACCACGTCATTCAATCCTAATGGGTACATGGAATTAAGCGTTTTAATCCAAAAATCTTCATTTTCTAATAGTTTTTGATTTAATATAGAAATGTTTTCTTCAATAATATGTTCTAAAATAAATAATTTACAGTTTTTAATATCATGTCCTATTAATCTCATATGTTTATGAAATATAGTTTGACTATTATGCTGTATATTATATATTTAATAATTTTTAATAAAACTATTACTCCAAAAAACATTTATAAATAATAATAATACAATAATTTATTTAACGTGGCAAATGCGTGCAAAATGCACGCTTACATGACCACTAACAAACAAAAAAAAGAACATCAAAAGTCACAGGTAATTAGTTAATTGTTGAAATAAAATTGGATTTGGCGTTTGAAGTACGGCATAGATGTTGATTGGCGGATATGAATAGGCAGTTGATTCCACAAGAGAGGAGCAGCCATAACGAAGGAGCGGAAGCCAAAAGAGGTAGATTAGATTGGGACATGTAAAAGAAGGGAATTACGGGAACGCAGAGCACAATACACAGTACGAGAATTGTCGAGAAAAGGAAGGTTGAGAAATGAAGGGGTATGAGAAGTTATAAGGCGAAAAGCAATGATAAGAAGACGAATTTGAACACGACAATAAATGGTAGGCCAATCAAGAGAAACAAGATAGTGGGATGTATGATCAAAACGACGAAGACGGAGGAGAACTCGAACGGCAGCGTTGATGATGCGTTGTAAAGAAAGAAGAGTGGATTTAGGTGAGTTGGAAAATAGACTAAGACAGTAATCAAGTCTTGAGAAAAGAAGAGAAGATATGAGAGTCATACAAGAAGGGAAATCGATCAATCTACGAACTTGACGGAGATTGCGGAGTATCAAGGTAGATGAGCGTACTTTATCACTAACGAAAGGTTTAAGTGAAAGTCGGTTGTCGAAATGAAAGCCTAGGTAAAATGAGATTATCAACGATAGGAAGAATTGTAGAATTTAGTGATACGGAAGGAGGTTCTACGCCGAAGCTTCGAGGTAGGATCCACATAATTTTAGATTTATCAGGATTCAGAGAAAGGCGAAGGGAAGAAAGATGATTGGAAATTGAGACAAGACAGCTGGAAACAGAAACACTAAGATCATGAATACGATAAGCAGGTGCGTGAGCATATATGAGAATGTCATCAGCATATTGCATAACATGGAAGTTAAATTTATGAGAAATCGAAGACAAGTCACCGAGAAGAAGAGAGAAAAGCATAGGGCCTAATACGGAGCCTTGTGGAACACCGGTCGGGATGGATGAAGGATGGGAGAGAGAAGAGTTAGAATAGACGCGAAATGTACGGTTTGACAGATATGAAGAAAACCATGATACAGTGGGTAAAGAGAAGCCATAATCATGACGAAGGCGATGTAGAAGAATCGAGTGATCGACGATGTCAAAAGCAGACGATAGATCAAGAGAAACTATGACACTACATAATTTATGATCGCGCGAGATGAGTAAGTCATTATAAACTTTAAGACAGGCAATTTCAGTAGAGTGATTAGAGCGAAAAGCGGCTTGGAAGGGAGGAAACAAGTTAGAGGAAAAGAGATATGTATTAACTTGCTTGAGAACGAGACGCTCAAGGAGTTTAGAGAGGGTTGGGAGAAGTGAAATTGGACGGTACGAAGATGGTAGTGAGGAGTCGAGAGATTGCTTTTTGATGAGAGGACGAACAGTGGCGCATTTCCAGATGGAAGGAAATGTACGGCTACGGATGGACGAGTTGAACAATGTGGTTAGGAAGGGTGAGATAGAGGAGCAGATATTTTTAAGCAAGTGAGTTGGAATTGGGTCAGAAGGAGAGGTTTTATTAGGTAATGACAGCAGAACCGAAGAAACTTCATCAGACGAAACGGGAAGAAGGTGGAATAGTTCTGGGAGGGAAGTATTTAAAGAGAAGAGTGGGTACAAGGGGGCCACGGGTAGTAGGGAAAGTAAATTAGATAGCTTAGTTTGTAGATAAGAAGAAAATTCATCAGGATTTATATTACAAGAAGTAGATGATCGTGAAAGAATTGAGTTTAAGATTTTCCAATGAGATTTAGAGTTGGAAGATGACTCGAGTTGATTTCGCCAAAAGATAGTACGTTTAGTACGTATAAGAATAAGATGTGAACGGCGTAGAGAAAAGTAGGAATCACGGAGATTTGGAGGGAGTGAGTTGGGAGAACGTTTAAGAAAGCGATTATACACACGAAAAGAATATATGTGTTGCCTAAACCTAGTTTTTAGGTTTAGAATTAATTTTTAGGTTAAGAATTAAATTGAAATTAACATTTTCAATTAATAATTGAAAAACATCGATTTTCTTCGAACATAAATTCGTCAATTATTCATCATGGTAATATTGAATTACCTCGATGAATCGATTATATATTTAATTTATAAACATTAATCATGTTTATAAATTTATATTTCTGCGTTAATAAAATTATCTCAGCACAATTATTACAAATAAATGTTAATTTAAAATAACATTTGTATTTCATTAAACCATTTCTTAATAAAAAATATAATTTATAATTACTACTGTTACTGTTAAATTAAATATTAAAATGTGAATTTTATTTAAATGTACATTTTAAATGCATTTTGAGTTAACACGTAAATGAAATTAAAATAATTAATAATAAATAATTAAGTAATAAATAATTATAAATAATTGTTGTAAGATTTTATATAACTTATATCAAGTTGAAATATAGAATTAAAATTTAAAATAAAAGTCGATTTTTATGAATTGAATAATAAATAACAAACGTCGTATCAGAATAAAAATTAGACATCATCAGGAGGAACTGCTATGCTATCAGGTTTAGGCCACTATTACTCTACCCAACACAGTAGCGGGGTCAAACACGTGCTAATAAAAAAATTTATTAGAAATTTATTAGATAACAAATAATTATATAATATTTTTACAATTTATATTTCTATTAAGATTCAAATCAAATATATCAAACTAAAGTTTTTTGGAAGACCGAACTATTACCTGAAATTACATCTTGGAACTCCTATGTACCCAAAAATGGTTGATTGCAGCTGCAATGTCCCCTTTTCATCGAGCTAGAATGATTTGCTCGAATGACAATTTATTAAAAGAGAGTTATTCGATTATTCGTTTTGGTTTGGTCAACAGTGGTTTTCCCGAATGGGCTATTAAAAAAGCTTACTTTAAAAGTTGTTATGTTGTGAAAAGAAAGAAATATTTTGGACCTTCGAAACAAAAAATATATCTAAGAATTCCTTTTATTAATAAACATGGAACTCCTTATTTAATAAATTTATATATAAAAATAAAATATCTAGTAATACTACGGATGTAATAATTTACAATAAAAATTGCCTAAATTGCATAACATTTTTAAATTAAAACCAAAATTTAATGAAATGTCCGTTATCTATAAGATACCCTGTGATAACTGTTCCCCCTCATATTGGTCAAACTGGACAAGGATTGGAAAAGCGTATGTCACAACATAAATATAATATTAAACGGGGTAATATGGTGGGTGCTATATCACAACATGTATTGAATTTAGGTCATAATATGAACTTTGATGACGCTTCAATTTTATCATATGAAAGTGATTATCTTTCTCGTATAATACAGGAGGCATATTTTATTAATAAGAATAACATTTTACCTAATAATAAATCTGATTTTAATTTAAAAATTTCCTATTAGTTTTTAATTAGTTGTAATCCTTATTGAACTTGGTTAATTATATTTGTTTGATTTGTTTGTTTTTTGGTATCAATTTTACATAATATTTGTTTTATTTCATTATTATAATTTTTGATAATTTTTTGAGTAATTTAATATGTTTTTCCTTTTAATCTTGGGTTGCAGTTCTTTTTCTTTGAAATTTGTTTTTAAAAAACCTTATATAGAATGTGTGTGAATGTGTGTTTGTAACGTTTTTCTTTGAAGTTTGTTTGTTTTTTACAAAAAACTTTGTATAGAATGTGTGTGAATATGTGTTTGTAACGTTTTTCTTTGAAGTTTGTTCCTATGCTTTATTGTAATTTGTATAAATGGCAACTTTAGTAATTTTTTGTATTTTCCTGACAATGATAGCTGTAGCTATTGAAATATCGGACATAAACGTTTTGTTGTATAAAAAATATTTTTCTTTGTTCCACAAAGATTTTATTTGTATTAAGATTAGACATAGTTGCGTGCAAGTCTTTGATTAGATTGTTGTATCGATCACTTATTATAGACTTGCGAAATACAGTTTGAATCGTTTTTATGGAGCTTTCGACCAAAAATCTGTTTGATTTTTTATCTCTTGACAAGGACCGTTTGGTCGAAAGCTCCATAAAAACGATATTTTATATTTAGCATCATAATTCATCGATATTTTATATTTATAAAATCTAAAAATAATAATGCTAAATATAATATATATCAAGTCAAAATTTAAAATTGAAATTTAAAATAAAAGTCAATTTTTATGAATTGAATAATAAATAACAGGCGTTTTTTTAACTTTTAAGAGATTTTTTTAAAATTTTAACAATATGTAATGAAAAAAAATCAAATACAAAAACTACTGAATTACAGCTGCTTGCTGGCCTTCATTTCCTCCTCGGACTGTTTGCGGTTTCTTTCGTGTGGAAGAAGTTTATCGGCTAAGCAACCTTTGCAGTATATTTCTACATCCTGATCTTTATATGCACCCAAAGTCAACGTTGTATTGCAAGTTTTACATCTAAAGCATTTTTCGTGCCATTGCGAACTGCACGAACCAATTCTTTCCGCAGCATACACTGTGGTTCTACATCGTGAGCACTTTTCAATTGCTCCACCAAATTTCGGTCCCATTGTTTCTCGTTCATGATCAGAAAAATACTCAACATTGTCGATATCGATCTTCGCAGTTGTCGTACGCGGCTGTTCAATGATCATGATCGTTTGGATAGGTTGATGGGGCATTATTTGTATGTTAGAAATCGGGCTGGCCTGGATTATTGGCAGTGTATCGGGAATTTGGTACACTATCTCAGTCATGCATGACACGGGAATTATTTCGTCGTACTCATTCATTGGGGTATGGTTCTTGTTGTTATCTTTGCAAACCGGTAGTCCCATCACATCACGAGTTCGGCTCGAAGCACAAGAGTCTGGCTCGAAGAGGCGTTTCCCGGGTTCACATGTTTCCTGGTGTCCACCATCAAATGTCGATATTGGGATCTGGTCAAGTGACGCTAGCATTGCTTTGGCGTTGCCTCTCATTATTGCAATAGAGATGCGCTGGTATAAATGCGAGATCGTCACGGCGTATCTGACTCCGCTTGTCCGGCTCATGTTATTTGCAACCCGTTTAATGACCCTGTTTCCCTCTTCATTCCATCCCCCAAACGACTCCACTACAGCGGCTGAGAATATATACCCCGCTGCTTTAAAAAAAAGGATTTATTTTAACGTGGCAAATGCGTGCCAGCGCACGCTTACATGACCACAACAAAACAAAACTGTGAATCAGGTGTCGAGAAGGTGTGAACGGAGGAGGTGTTTGAATGTGATAAAGGAGGGAGCGCGGCGGACGTCGAGAGGGAGTTGATTCCAGGCGAGTGAGGCGGCGACGAGGAAGGATCGGAGACCGTAGTTGTTGGAGTAATTAGGAACGTGGAGTAAGAGGGTATGACAGGAACGAAGCGATAGCGAGGTGGGGCGAGTATCGTCTAAGAAAGGAAGGTTGATGAACGATGGGGAGCCGACAGCGATGAGACGAAAAGTAATGAGAAGAAGGCGGAGTTTGATGCGGATGTGGATGGTGGGCCAGGAGAGTTGGGCAAAATATGTGGATGTGTGGTCGAAGCGACGGAGACGAAAGAGCACTCGAACGGCGGTGTTGATTATTCGTTGTAGGGGTAGAATGATGGATTTTGGAGAATTGGCGAAAAGGCTGAGGCAGTAACCTACTCTTGTACTTTCGGTCTTTAACATTAGCCGCGTACGATGTAGCGGCGGCGAGCTGTGCGTTAGCAGCTGAGCGACGGTATGCCGTATGTTGGGGGTGAGTGACTGCAAAGTCGATTGCATGGGGAGGATCCCCATAAAATAGGATGTCTGCCGGCCGTTCACGTAGGTCCGGGATAATACCTCGCACTTCCAGAGCTACATCCATCCGGGCTGATTGTGCGGCTGCGAATACCACGTCACGAATAGCATTATGCCGCAGTCCTTGGTAACCCCCGTATTGGCATGTTAGCGAGTGTATTCCTTCCTTATCAGCTATGCGCATGCAGCGGCCGCACCTATAATCATTTTCGTGAATCCCAAGCCACATGCGGACTAGAATACAGAACTGTAGGGGTGTTAATTCCGTTCCAGATGCCGCATTTGGTACAGCACTAAGCCAAGCCCCAGCTTTTGGACACGACACTGCATGTAGTCGGGCACGATCCATTTCGCTAGATGATTGTATAAGCTGTGTCGAGGCGAGATTTTCAATCAGGCGTGAGGTTGATGATTGACCGCCCTCCGTAGACGGTATGAAGTGAGATCCCACTGTGGTTTTAAGGATGGCTTATGCCTCTGAATAGCCAGGAAAAAGTGTAGGATCCAGACTGTATTCTTCTCCGACCTGCATCACGCTATGTATAAATGCGCTCTGGACATGCGCCGCATTGCATCTTAGGCCAAATCCACCCAGACGGATTGGGAGTGTCATCTGTGATTTCGCTGCTTCGTGTAGTTGACACGCGCATATTTTCTGAAAGGCGCTGGCGATTTGTCTGTCGAATGACTGACAAAACGTTTTTGTAATCCTTGGATCAACTGAACGGAGAAGGTGGTTTATCCTGGACGAGGAAGCGCAGTGTTTGAGTAGGAGGTATCCGACTTGGGGGTCTGGCAGCTTGGCTACTGCATCGATTGTCTGGATTAGCGGTGGCAGAATCTCGTTTGTCAGGTGGGTTTCTATGAAGGACTTGTCACCGATGGGTATGCCTAACAAGTGCTTGTTTCCAGAGGTGTTCTCCGAAACAACCTCGGATAGTAGGGCCAAGCAAGAGCTTATGGCTTCAGGCGTGCCGATGACATCTGTCTTTCGCCAGTTTAGCTGCAATTTAATCTCCTTGAAACTCGTGTCTAGCCAGCCGAGTGCGGATGCAATTGCCGAAGGCGTCCCGCCGACTATGCCATCGTCCAGGTACCACATGTTGAGGTTTATTCCAGGGATATGAGAAACGTGTTCAATCGTTTTTTTAATGGCCAACGCGAAGAGGAACGGGTCCAACGGGTCACCCTGCTGGACTCCTTCACATGAATTAATAGGGTCCTGCGGGCCGAAACGAAGAGGTGCCTTGCACTTGTATGAAAAGTCAAACCATGGCAAGAGCTCCGGGACGTTCTCTCGGACAGCCGCTCGTAAGTGCGCTCTGGACAATGAGTTGAAGGCGTTTGAAAGATCGATCTTTGCCCAGGCCCAGTTGTTGTCGTTGGCGTGAAGTTCGTGGATTCGTCGGATGTTGTGAACGATCTTTTCCACTGCGTTCGGGGTTGCTACCCCTAGTTGTGTTGGTTGTAGGAGACCAGCGAAACGTTTGCGGAGTTGGAGACATATGCATTTCGAGCAGAGACGGCGTAGAGTTTCGCCAACGGCAATTGGTCTTATACCCCCGTTCTTTTTGGGAAGTGCGATCAAGTTAGCGCCGGCAATGTAAGGCGCCACTTCAGAGGGTGCTAGTCCCGCCAGAAGGTGGTTGACAAGGTGCGTCAGATTCTCTGCTAGCGAACCGCCGCTATTTGCTCGTAACATGTCCTGGAGATGCTCCGGTCTTAGCCCCAGGCAACCTGGTCCCGACGCTGAAGGAAAAGAGTTGACCGCGGCAATGACGGTCTCGCGGCCTACAGATATAGACGAAATCGGATTGCTTAAAAGTCGTTTAATACATCATGCGATGTATTAAATACATTTATTTTCACTATATGCATTAAGCAATATTTTAAGATTTAAAAATATAAAAATATCTTACTGTTGACAAAATTACTCTTAGTTTTGTGAATTAATTTAAGTTCTAAATTACTTTTGATTTTTTAACATTAAAACCTAACTGCACGCACCAAAATACTTTAAAACGATAATAACGAATGAAATAACTTTAAAACTATTTAATCTGATACACTGAATACTTTAAAATGCTCTACAATATTTAACTTAGATTCCAGAAATTTCATAAAAGTTATCGAGAACAAAAATTCATAATGATTGCAAAGAATTCCGACGATAATACCCATATAAAAGATTTATTATGATGCAATATGTCAGTACCTAGGGATCTCGACCATGCGTTCGTTGCTTTGAAAGAATTCGACATATCTTGTTATCATTGAAGCCAGACGCGGAGGAACGGTAGCAAGTACCGTTTCGTCATCACAATGACTCATCAGTGCCAGATCCCTCCCACTACTGGATGCAGAGGAGGACTGGCAAACGGCACACATAACTCGTGTGCCGTCTGCTAGTCCTCCTCTGTATCCCGTAGTGGGAGGGATCTGGCATTGATGAGTCATTGTGATGACGAAACGGTACTTGCTACCGTTCCTCCGCGTCTGGCTTCAATGATAACAACGTATTTCACGCGGATTGGTCTCACTATCTTTTACGATTCGACATATCTGTTTCACATAGACGTGTTTAATGTGAATTTATAAAATCGTGTATCAAGCTTAAGCGGAAATATATAGAATTTAATGTAATTATTATTTCGCAGAAATATGACCATTAACTAAATAATGGCCATTAATTATTAATGGCCATTAACTAAATAATGGCCATTAATTATTAATGGCCATTATTCAGTGGAATAAATATCTAGTATATTTATTTTGGAATAAAACTAGATATTAATACTAAATACTAGATAAAACTATCGAGTATCTTTTGATGATATATCTAAAGATATTTAGAAATACGTCCTTAGCACGTATTAGGACCGCTGCTATGTTGGGTAGAGGAGTTAGGGACCGAAACCTGATAGCATAGCAGTTCCTCCTGATGACCTCTAATTCAACTTTACGACTACGATTGATAAACTTTGTATTAGAATAAGTAGATAAACTTTATATTAGAATAGATATTAGAATAATAATATACTTCGTATTAGTATGAGATACTAGATAGTTATTTCAGAGGAAATACATCATTAGCATGTATTTGGCCCCGCTGCTATGTTGGGTAGAGGAGTTAGGGTCCGAAACCTGATAGCATAGCAGTTCCTCCTGATGACCTCTAATTCTTATTCTGATATAACGTCTGTTATTTATTAGTCAATTCATAAAAATGACGTTTATTTTAAATTTCAATTTTTTATTTTAACTTGATTTAAATTATAGATCTGATACAACGTCTGTTATTTATTAGTCAATTCATAAAAATGACTTTTATTTTAAATTTAATTTTTTATTTTAATTGATTTAAATTATAGAAAATCTAAAAGAATTATTAATTTTATTATTTAATTATTAAATTTTGATTTAGCATTATTATGTTTTGTTTATTCAATAATTGTATCAAATACTAGACTCAGTTAGCTAATTTGATAATCAAATAATGTTTTTACTAGATGTTATCTCACTTTTTTATTTATGTTCCTTTATTAGAGGCTATAAAATTAGCATCGGGTTATTAGTCGATACTAATTGTTTGGGAAACAATTAGATGTCGACGATTGTCACCTTGCTAAAATTGTGTAGATCAAATATTAATTTTAAATTTGAAGATGAAATGTGGGAACAAGTTGATTGTTTTTCTATGGGGAATCTCCTAGCACCAGTGCTATTAGAATTATATGAAGAATTGGGAACTGGCACACCTTAAAAATATTGTTGTAATTGACACATGATTTAGGTACTTAGATGTTACTTTTATTCTTTTGAAAAAAAAACGTGTGATCCAGATCACTTCTTGAATTTGTTAAACGCTGCAGTTAATAATATTCGTTCCTAGATGTTAACATAATTCGATCAATTACTTATATTAACTGAAATTTATGTTTCCCAAAATATTAACGAATATCTTAACATTGTTAATTCGAGAAGCAATATACCTTGAAAGTGGAAAATTTCCGCTGTTTCATCTTTTCCTTAGATGCAGGGAAATGTGATCTAGTATGTATATAAAAAGAATAGGGATTATATCATTAATAAGAGCTTGGTAACTAGTAGTTATCCAACTTGGACAGTTAATAAATGTTATTGCATAGGAAATCATGTTAGGACGAAACTAGTAGGGCCTCAACTAGAATCAAAATACATAGGTATACTATATTTTAATGATAAATGGAACATTAAAATTATTAAACATATAAAGGGTTCGGAAGAGTCAGAAAAATATAATTGTTTATAACAGAAAAATTCCCAAAATAAAATCTTTTTTAAACGTATTATCAAGATGGTGATGTATATCAAATACCATGTTAGGGTTGTGATGAGGTCTATATAGGACAAACAGAAACAAGATCTGGCTAAACGTATAGACCAACATAAATATTCTGTAAAAAAAGAATAGGATCCGGCGCTGTTATAACCCATTCCTTAAACAATAATCATAGAATACCTTTCGAGAATAGTTTCCATTAAAAACTGTATTTTTGAACGAAGAATACAGGAAGCATGCATTATGAATAAAAATATATTAATGCATAATAATAAACCGGATATTGATCTTATAACTAATATTTTATAATTATAATTAAATATTTTGTTTATCAAATATTTATAAAAATATTATATTTTTATTAAAGCGAACAGATTTATCCAGGTACACTTATTCTTAACAAAACCAATATTAATGATAAAGAAGGTGTATATCTAGATATGAACATTAAATTAACATTAACTAAAACTACTATTAATTTATATCGTAAAGATGACATATTTAAATTTACAAGAAACATATTTTTGCATGAGCATTCATGCATACCATATAATATAAAATATAATACATTAAATGATGAAATTTTAAGAATTGCCATATATATTTGCTTTCTTCAAAATCATTTAAATAATTTAATAGATACATATTTTAAACTAGGTTAATAGATGCGTATTACAAACTGAGTTACTATAAAAATACCATCAAAATACCATCAAACAGAAAATAGTAAAATATATAAATCAACACAATAATATTAAAAATAAATTTAAAATCATCAGCGGAAAATTTCTATGGATGGATAATAAATAATATTCTTTGTATTAGAATAAGTTACTATATAATCAAATTTCATCAGAGGAAATACGTATTTGGCCTCGCTGCTATGTTGAGTAGAAGAGTTAGGGGCCAAAACCTAACAAAACCTGACGTATTTGGGTCGAGGAATTAGGAGCCGAAACTTGATAGCATAGCAGTTCCTCTGATGAACTCTAATTTTTATTCTGATACAACGTCTGTTATTTATTAGTCAATTCATAAAAATCAATTTTATTTTAAATTTCAATTTTTTATTTTAACTTTATATAAGTTATTAAACTCTCAAGTGGCAAATTTTTATGGATGGATAATAAATAATATACTTTGTATTAGAATAAGATACTAGATAGTTTTATCAGAGGAAATACATCATTAGCATGTATTTGGCCCCGCTGCTATGTTGGGTAGAGAAGTTAGGTGTTAAAACCTGATAGCATATCAGTTCCTCCTGATAACCTCTAATTCTTATTATGATACAACGTCTGTTATTTATTAATCAATTCATAAAAATTGACTTTTATTTTAAATTTCAATTTTTTAACTTGATATAAGTTATATAAAATCTTAATACAATAATTTATTTTATTATTTAATTATTATATTTTGATTTAGCATTATTATGTTTTTTTATTTTATCATTATATTAAATACGTAGACTCAGTTAGCTGATTTAATTCGTGAGAGAAGGTGAGGTATGCCATGTGGATCGCGACGTGCCAATGGAATTGACACCTTTATGGATGTAATTATTGTAATTTTTATGTAATTTTTATGGATGGATAAAATAAATAATATACTTTGTATTAGAATAAGATACTAGATAATTATTTCAGAGGAAATACATCAATAGCATGTATTTGGCCCCGCTGCTATGCTAGGTAGAGGAGTTAGGGGCCGAAACCTGATAGCATAGCAGTTCCTCCTGATGACCTCTAATTCTTATTATGATACAACGTCTGTTATTTATTAGTCAATTCATAAAAATGACGTTTATTTTAAATTTCAATTTTTTATTTTAACTTGATATAAATTATAGAAAATCTAAAAACAATTATTAATTTTATTATTTAATTATTAAATTTTGATTTAGCATTATTATGTTTTGTTTCTTTTATAATTATATTAAATACGTAGACTCAGTTAGCTAATTTGATTGATTAGATTTCAATACATATTTCAATAATTTTTATAATTTTTTTATAATTTTTTTTTATTTTTATTTTTTTAACTTGATTTAAATTATAGAAAATCTAAAAACAATTATTAATTTTATTATTTAATTATTAAATTTTGATTTAGCATTATTATGTTTTGTTTATTTTATAATAAACAAAACATAATAATTTTTATTATATTATTTAATAATAATGAAGAGAAAATTTATTGCCATCGTGCCTCTCGGCTTCGACAAAATATAAAAGAAAGAAAATAAGTATAATTATACAATAAATTGTATAATTATTAAATTTTGATTTATTGATTTAGCATTATTATTTTTATTTATTTATTTCTTAATATTATAAGTTTATTAAATACGTAATTGGCTCAGTAATTGGCGTAGTTGGTTGTGGCAACAGATGATCGAAGAGCTGCCAATTTCCTCTTGCAGCGTTTAAACTGTGCAGTGCAGCGGGGAAATGCAGCGTGCCTGTTAGAGGTCGCTCGAGACGGAAACCTTCCAACTTAACGATACTGAAATATCACAAACTATACAATTTTTTTCTGTATTAATTTTTTATATAATAAATATTTTAAAATTAATTATTTTAAATTTATATAATTTATATAATTACTTCATCCTTTTTTATCACCACTGAGTGATATATCTTATCACAGTAGTATCGTAACTCTGTTGAGCAAATTATGTTAATGCCAATTACAAAGAAACACTAATACAGAGATAAAGAAATAATATAATAAAATATAAATAATAAATAATGAAACAAATAAGCATTACAGACATGCATTGTTTGAATAAAATTAAATTTTAATATATTAATTAAAAGCTATTGATTTATTATTAATTAAATTATTAATAAATAAATTAAGAAATAAGTACAGTTTGAACGAAATTAAATTTTAAGTATGAACATTTCTTAAGTACTTTATATTTACAATAAAACGGTTGTATATTCACCAAATTAATTAGAAAGAATTAAAAAACTAATTATTTAAAATTAATAAGTAATAATTAATTTTATTAATTCATATATTAATTAATAAAAGTTATTAATTATTAATAAAATAATTAATAAATTAATGATTTAAGAAATGTGGACAGTTTGAATATAATTAAATTTCAAGTATGCACGTTTTTTTAGTATTTTATATTTACAATAAAACACGTCGTTCTAATTCTCTTTCGTGGCTTTTACAATTTTTTTCTAACTTTTATATGCATTAAGTTTAACATTTATAGCAATTTTCTATAAATAATTTTTTTTCTGAAAAAATATTCTTCCGTACAGCGCCAATGGTGTAGCGGTATCATGTCAGATTCCCATTCTGACGACCCGGGTTCGACTCCCGGTTGGCGCATCTATTATGTATGATTCTCTCGCCAGATTTCTTTACTGGCGAGAAAATTTTGTATCAGAGAGTTTAAGGTAAACATGTTGATTAGAGCCATATTATACAAAACTGATGCAATTTCTTATTTAAATTTGGAATTTCAGAGCGGGATCAGTAAAATGTCTCTGAAACAAAACGTCGTTTTGTTTCTGCTTCAAATGATGCTAGCATTGGCAAGCGAAATACAAAATTAAATAGTGATTACTACAAAATTCTAAAAAATTATAATATTATACAATACGATAAATATATTTTTTAAATTTTATCAATACGATAAAGGAATATATTTTTACGACATTAAACTATACATTAATAGTGGTGTACAGCTGAAAAACAATAAAAATTTTTACTACAATACGAGTAAATATGGGGAAAAATGCTATAAAGAGACCAGATGTGCTTTAAATGTACAATTCGTTAGACATAAAAATGCAGTTTTCGAACGTTACAAGTTTAGAACAAAACGAAAATACTTATGATTACGTTAAAAGATTTCAGGCACAAGAATGTAGATGCAACTTTAATCAAGATGGCTTAGACAAAACAATAATAGATTAGCTTACGAAATAGTGTACTCCGAATAAAATGAGACGGACTTACTTAAAAAAAGATAACTACGAGTAAATATGAAGAAAAATTCTATAAAGAGACCAGATGTGCTTTAAATGTACAATTCGTTAGACATAAAAATGCAGTTTTCGAACGTTACAAGTTTAGAACAAAACGAAAATACTTATGATTACGTTAGAAGATTTCAGGCACAAGAATGTAGATGCAACTTTAATCAAGATGGCTTAGACAGAACAATAATAGATTAGCTTACGAAATAGTGTACTCCGAATAAAATGAGACGGGCTTACTTAAGGGAAGATAACTTAACGGTCACTAAAGCTATGCAAATGCAATATACATAATAATATGCTTACTCACAAGCTAATTCAATTGAACTGATTGATGAAGGCACCAGCATAAACAAACTATTAACAAAATATAAAAGACAACAAATAGATTCATTGAATAAAGGAATATGTAAAGTCGCTACTGAGCATAAACTTTAGTCAACATTTAAATGCTATGGGTGTGGTAGTTCCATACACAGACACGAACAGAAAGACTGCCCAGTTTTACACAAAAATGTCGATTCTAAGTATGTATGAATACGAAAAGAAAAATACAATACATAAAAACGTGAAATAAAGTAAGGCCGCATAAAGAACAACACTCACACGACGAGGAAGATTATGTTCATGCCCTTCGAATTAATTAAAATAGATAAGCAGAAGCTAAAATTCTGATAGATGATGTACCAATTAACATGTTAATAGATTCAGTAGCTAACGTGAATTTGATCAATGGGGACAAATATCAATCTATCAAGGAAAATAGATCCGAAATTACACTACATCCGACTAGGCTTGGGCAAAATGCTAATTGCGATACAGACATAACACTTAAGGGTGAATTTTTTGCAACTCACACACACGGAAAGTAAAATCATTCTAAAGAATCTTGGTTACATAAGCAAGACGGATGGAAACATTTTTGGAAAGAAAGAATGCACACAGATTTCTATTATTTTTTAAAATCGTCAATCGAATCATAGTGTTTGAAACATATGGCAGGAATTGGAAATATTAAGAGTTCCAACTAAATCTACAAATAGATACAGCAATAACACCCTTTATCCATAATCCTATGAGGTTTTCATTTCATCTTCGTCATCTAAACGAAAATGGAATTTAATTTTGATTCAGGCAGATATAATTGAGAGAGTTGAGAGCCCGGCATCGTTGGCATCTCTGATTGGGGCCATCCCGAAACCGGATGAGGATATTAGAAAATATACAGACCTAAGATTGACTAACAAAGTTTTTTAAAAATGCAATAATACAATTATTTTGTGATGTGCATAATGCCACAGTTTTCGCGAAAATCGACTTAAAATCTTACCATCACCATATAGAACTTATTCTACATTCAAGTAAAATTACTACTTTTGCCTGTAGTGCAATTCGAGAATTTAAGTGCTAATTTTTGGAATTTACTTCAACAGCGGAAGAAGAGGGCAACGAATCCTACAATTTTTTTTGCAAAAATGGTACAGACGACATTAGAAGGTATCGTGGCACGGCAGATCCTAGGAGGGACTATTGAAAACTTTAAGAAAGCGCAATTTAACAAAATCGAGATAAACATGCAAATTCCAAAGAAGATGTCGAATATCACAGGTTTACAATAATTAACGCCGGAATCAAACCAACCTTTTCCAAGAACGACGCTATAGAAAATTTTGTAAGACTCAATACGGTACAAGAGATACTCAGTCTTTTAGAATTGGTGAACTACTTGACACGTTTTATTCCACATCTCACAAATATTAGCAAGCATATGCAAAGTCTAACCAAAGATAACGTGGAATGGAAATTGACGCAAACCGAAGAAACGTGTTTCAATGGAATAAAGCGCAAAGTTATACACATTGACTAAATTGGAAACTTTGATAAATAAAGTGATACATAACTGATTACTGATTTAAGGCCACTAAGACTGAAAGCAATTCAGAGTCAAAACTTACTGATGGCTTAAAACCAGCACGTTACGCATCGAAAACTCTCACAAATGATTTAATAATTCGTACACGCCGTAATGCACTTTCATAAGGAAAGATCAAATTAATAAAGATATGTATACAGAACTTAATAAATTAAAGCATAAGTATATAATACAACTATTGAGAGAACTAGTAATAACTTTGTCTTCATATGCAAATAGCTTTATTATGATATACTAATGAAGAGTGGTCCCGCTTCATCATCGAGTGCCCCAACGTCTTTCGACAACGCGATCTTGTTGTTTTGACGTGTGCTTACAGAGAAGTCAATAGAGAGTGCATGCTCGAGGTTTGAACCCCGTACATAGAGTTTGCAATGCACACGCCTCCACCATTCGGCCACGCGGGGCATTATGATATACTAATGAAAGAGGTTAATTTCTAATTTACAAACAATTATTACAAGTCATTGTTCTATAATGGATAAGAAGGGTATAAAAATGAAATCAGATAATAAAACTATACCTATATTATATTGGAATCCAAAATTACATAAAAATCCAATAAAACCTAGATTCATATGTAGTGCGTTTAAGTGTACATTTAAACCACTTTCTATCTATATGAATAAAATACTTAAAGTAATTAGAGTACATTATAAAAAATATTGCAAGATAATCGAAATTAATACTGATATAGAACACTATTTCAGTATTAATTCTAAAAAAGAATTTTTAGAACAGACAAAAAGAATAAATTTTTAAAATATAAATACATACGATTTTAGTACGCTTTATACAAATCTAGATTTAGTAGATATTAAAGAAGCGTTAGTAAAATTAATTAATCTTATATTCGGAAAAAGATATACATATATATGTAATAATAACTATAACGCATATCTAACAAAACATAAACCATCAAGTAAATATAAATATATGGATAAAATTAAATTATTAGAATCCTTAACTATTTTGATAAATCAAAATTATTTAAAAGTAGGGACATCTATATTTAGACAAATAAAAGGTGTTCCAATGGGTGGTAATAGTAGCCCAATTATAGCTGACTTATTTTTAAGCTTTATATGATATGAATTTGTTCATAACTGTGTAAAATACAAATCTAAATTATATAAACATATGAAATATGTTTCGATACATTAATGATATATGTAAATTTAACTCTAACAATTTTTATTCAATAAGCGAACAAATTTATCCAGTTAGCCTCATTCTTAATAAAACTAATATTAATGATAAAGAAGGTGTATATCTAGATATGAACATTAAATTAACATCAATGAAAACTATTTTTAATTAATACCGTAAAGATGCCAATTTTATTTCCAAGAAACAAATTTTTGCATGAGCATTTATGTATACAATATAATATAAAATATAATACATTTAATAATAAAATTTTAAAATTTGCAACAATATTATTATTGTTGCAATTATTATTTTTAACATCAAAAACTATACAATTTTTTCTGTTACATTTAAAAGATCTAAAATAGAAATCATTAGTACTTACGTATTTTTCCAATATGGTTGAGTACATGTAACTTTTAAGTCAATTTTTAACGTTGCTTTATCAGTGTCGCCACCTAGTTTAGTTGACTCAGACTAAACTTACAACGGGCCATCCAGCAGCATATGACAGGGGGATGCCCTGCTTAAGGCGGTTGCAGGGTGGAACAATATCTATAAAGATCTACCACCTTCACTCCAATATTGATGATAAAGAAGGTGTATATCTAGATATGAACATTTAATTAACATTAACTAAAACCATTAATTTATATCGTAAATATGACATATTTAAATTTACAAGAAACATATTTTTGCATGAGCATTCATGCATACCATATAATATAAAATATAATACATTAAATAATGAAATTTTAAGAATTGCAACAATATGTAATGATATTGGCTTTATTCAAAATCATTTAAATAATTTAATAGACACATATTTTAAACTAGGTTACTATAAAAATAACATTAAGCAGAAAATAATAAAATATATAAATCTACGAAATTTTATTTATTAGTCAATTGTTTGTTATTTTAATTTTATTTTTAATTTGGTAAAATATATAATTTTTCCATATTTTTACTTTATACGTATTTAATCTTTTATTATTAATTAAGTTATCAAAACACAATTTAAACTATATTGTTTTTAAAAACAATATAGTTTTTAAAAACTATATAACGACTCGTAAACTTTATTTTTATTGTTATTATTAAATCTATATTTATACTTTTAAAAAGTTTATAAAAAGTTTTATACCTTTATACCGTTATAAAGTTTTCTTGGTTCTTATAATTCTTGCAATACTAAATAGTGACATAGTGGCATCGAAGACATCAGCTTAAAAATACTATCAACGCTATAACTACAAACTGAGCTTGGGATAACATTCCATCGAATACTGGTAGTTACCCAGTCTGTGCCGATCGTTTCGTCTTAAGGCATCATAATTGAAGAAAATTTTAAAGTGTTTAAGTTAATTACAAATACTAACTAATTACAAATCGTCGATATTGTAATGTCAAGTGGAAAACTTTCTTCAGAGGTGAAATGCTGTGGTTGCAATGGGCACTACGCAAAATGTAAATCTTGCAAATGCCGGAAGGCGGGCAAAAAATGTATTAACTGTGCGGCTGCTAATTGTTCAAATCATGAATTGGATAAACCGTCTAATTACCACGGCGTGAGGTGTGATTATAAGAATGCAGCTTACAGAGACGTTCTAAATGAATAAATCAATACTGCCGACGATCATGATCCTATAACTCTTGAATACGTTGAAACGGCAAGGGAAGCAGCAACTGAGCATAGTATAACTGCTAATAATCAACAACCATAAAGATACATTGTCGATTTTAATATTAATGCGATATATCAAGAAGTTATACACTGGTATCCAAATCATTTTAAACTACCGGCCTGCATCACGAGCAAGGAATTTATTGACTTACTAGCAGATTGCTTTGAAACGTTTAACCGAACACATCTATCTCGGATAATTCTCTGAAACGAGCGACTGTATTATGTCAGCTAATATTACAACTCATAAAGACTTGGAAGATAAGCTGTATAAGGAAAACAATTGAAAAACGTATCAAATTATAGAAGGTGCAACAATTTGGGGATTTATTGAAGGAAGCACGGTACTTGCAAAAGATGAAGCAAGATGATTTTCAGTCTCGTACTCAACGTCATGCTCCGACCGTCCGGAGGGTAATAAATTTTATCGGAAATGGACATGAAGCGAAATCAATCAGAATGATCAAGAATGATTCAGGTGGTGGAGTGATACCTATAGAGGAAATAGTAAACAACAAAACGGTATTGCAGCACTTGAAATATATGCAGCAATAGCGTCTAAAGGTTTTACTAATTTAAAATTGACTGCTCCAATGGACAGATGTGCTAAACATCACTAAAAAAGATTTTTCAACATGGATCATGAACATATTATAAAAGCTGCAAGGCGAACACATGGTTCAGCAGGTCCCTCAGAGGTAGACTTGGAAATATCCATAGAGCATATTGAATCAAACAGATTGGATGTGTATACGGTTAGTCGATTTATATCGCTGAACAAGAACCCGGGGGGTCCGGCTTGTGGGAATTGGGAAGTGCTACACAGGATAATAGGCTGATCAATACTCGAACATATCGGCGATGATTTAACAAATGCATGCGGATCTGTACAGCTATGTGCTGGACAATGCGGAGGGATCGAGATCGCCATACACACAGTTCGATTTTCCTTTTCAGCTTCGCCTAATAATTGCCTTCTTTTGCTGGATGCTAGAAACGCATTTAACTCTGTTAATATATGGCTCACCCTAGAAAATATAAAGTACATCTGCCCATCCTTGAGTATAATTCTGAATAATACATACGCAAAACCATCGCAGTTAACAGTCGGTGGAATCTCTTTAATTTCAGCTGAAGGATTCACTCAGGGAGATCCTTTATTGATAGCAGCATTTGCTGACGCGTCCTTATCTTTTATCGAAAAGCTGAGACAAAATTCTCCTAGTGCTCAGCACTGTTGGTATGCAGATGATGCTGATTGCGTAGGAAAGGCAAAAGATTTAGTAAAGGTGTGGGAGCTAGTAAATCGATATGGACCAGCTTACGGATACAACGTAAATCAGATTCGAACAGATTGAGTCAAATACCTAGGCAGTTACATAGGAACGAACAACTATGTTGAACATCAAGTAAGGAAAAAATTAGAGAATTCAAGACGGACATATCAAAACTAGACGATCTAATTACGGAGAATACTTTTGCGGCGTATATTATGTTAAATAGAGTTTTCCAACACCATTGGACATATTTGATGAGAACATGCGAGACAAAGATTGAATGGTTTAAACCTCTAGAAAATGAATTATTTCAAAATACAATTACTTGGTATAAAAACTATGAATGAAGAATCTGGATCAATAATTCATCTACCATATTTCCTAGGAGGTTTGGGATTAATGAACGCAGCTCCGAAGGCGAGAATTAATATCGGGTTTCGTACTCGATGTGCAAACCAAGCATCGATGGACTGAGAGGAAACGAACTACGGAATAAAAAAAATATTACAAAGTGAAGCGCATGATCAGAATAAGATTAAACAACTCAAAGTTATTAATTCCTCGGAACGAGATCTTAGTACAATATTGAGAAACGCCAGTGTCAAAGGAGCCTCGGCTTGGCTTGCTTCACGAACTTATATGGATAACAGACTTCTGAACTCACAAGAGTTTGAAGATGCGATAGCAGTGCGATATGCATGTGAGCCTAAAACCCTAACTGGCTTTTGCACATGTGGTATGGATTTAAATGTAACACATGCATTGTCGTGTAAATGTGAAGGTCTCAATTACATTAGACATAATATAGTAGTCGATGAAATTATCAAACCGTTAAACGGGGTCTGTAAACTGGTGACGAAGGAACCTATATTACAGCCAGTTCCGCATTCTATAGATTTTGACAGATCGATTACTACGAAAGATAGAGAGGCCAGAGCTGATATTTGTTGCAATGGGCTATATGGGAATATTTGGGAGCGGTCCTATATGGACGTGTGTGCCTTCAACAATTTAGCACCTTCATATTCCTTAGAGCGCATGACTGATCCATTTACATACTATGAAAGTCGAAAAAACGCAAAGTACGCAGAACGAATTACAAGAATTGAGCAAGTGGCATTCCACCCGATTATTTTCTCGACAGTTGGAGGAATAGGTCCTGTAGCAAACAGTGTGATTAAGCGGATTGACACTAGATTGGCGGAAAAAGACGTAGATAGGTATGATGACTGTGCAAGAAGAATAAGAACAAACATTTCGATATCTATTGCAAGATTAGTGTCGATGACGTTAAGGAAGAGAAATTACAAAAGTTTCATTCACAACTGAGTACCAAGGACTATAACGAAGATATAGAGACAAAAATATTACACTTTGACATTTATAAGATCCATTTGAGGGTAACTACTAATTTGTAAATAATATTTTGGATATAATTATTAAAAAAGTTAGAAAAAAAATATTTTATCTTTTTGGATAGCATTTTTCTTAATCCAAAACTTTTTATTAATTCTAGATTATGAGTAAATATCTGTTCTTTTTTTATCATAATAAATAAGCTTGCCAAAGTAAGCATTTAAGTAATAATATAACGAATTGTAAATTTTATTTTTATAAGAATTAAATATCTACTTATCATTTGGTCGGCTTCATCAATTATCTTCGTGTGAATTCTTTAATCCTAGATGCAGCACTGTACACTACAATCTGCGTAGGTGGACCTCATCAAATAGCAACTGTAGTGCTATTTCCGTCTTTTTGTTTCAAAAGACGGATACAACGTACAGTTTGCACAAGTGGAAATATTTTCCTTACAAACTGTATCGTTTGTTTTTACAGAAAGGCAGCAGAGGAAAATTTCAGCAGATTATTAAAGGACCGAAACACGAAAGGTAGGCGTAGGCTCACTGCTGATGAGGTCCACCTACGCTGATTGTAGTGTACAGTGCTGCATCTATGATTAAAGAATTCACACGAGGATAATTTATGAAGCCGACCAAATGAGGATACTCGCTCGTGTATGCAATTGTTCATTCTATATATCTACTTATCTGAAAAGCTTTTTCGGTGAAAGCTAAAAAAAGTTTTTTAGCTTTCACCTAAAAAAGTTTTTTTGAGATAGATAATATACAATGAACCACTGACGAAGCCGTAACACGGCGAAAGCTTTGGCAATATATATAATAACTAACTCAGCCTTTGATCTGATTAACTTTTGCATTTTATTTTTATTGTTATTATTTTATCTTTATTTATACCATTTTGATAGCATTTTCTTAATTCACAATTTTCAATTATTTCTAGATTATGAGTGCATATATGTTCATTTATTTTATCAAAATTAAGACTTTTGCAATTTCATTGTTCCTAAAATGTTTCTGTATCATCATTACATATCGCTTTTAAGTATATCTTTTTGATAGTTTTTCTTAATTTCTCATTTTCAATTATTTCAAATATTTAAGAAATAATTAATTATTTCTATTTATTACCATAAGCCTGTCATGAAGTGTTTTGGCAAATAAAAACAAAGTTGTTAATAGTTGTTATTATGAAGTCAATTTTCACTCGGTAAATTCTAAATATATGTATATTAATTTTATAGTTTATAATTATCTATATTTGAGTATTTAAATTATTAACTAAACTTAAAAATTATGATTTACGATACATTATACAATTTAAGCAAAATAATATTAAAGTACAGAGTAAGCGTCAATGAAGTGACATCAATTATATGATGAGTTTTGAATTCAAGCAGATTCGAAACTCAGCATATAATTGATGTAACTTCATTGACGCTTACTCTGTAACCAATAAAAAAGTTCAATAAAATTGAATTCTTTCGGGCGAAAGAATTACAACGAAATTAAGTTTATATATTAATCCTATCAAATAGTCATGTTTTTGGTTTCTTAACTTCAATTATCATTAAACTAATAATTGCAGCGTTATGACTAATCTGTCGATGTTACTCTCCACAGTAGTGCCATTTTTAATAGCTCATCTTAAATTACAATGAAATGATTTCTAAAATAATTTTGGTTATTTATAAAGTATTTGTTGTCAGAGATTTAAATTCTTAATTACATATTTATACACTACTAAAGTAAAAGTTACTTTTCGTGAAATGTAAAATTCAAAATTATCAATTTTCCAGATATTTAAATGTAATTTGTATCGCTGTATAATTTGCATTTAAAATATCTTTGTCGTCATGTTTGTAAAAACGAAATAAGTAAAATATTTCCTCGAGGATTAATTTACAATATTTGCAAATCGAGGGATTCAATGAATTTTGGTTTAACAAACATTGGATGACTCGATGAATCCCAAGTATTTGAAAAATTTTATTGTTAGCATTAAAAATTTTTAATAAGAGGACAGACTATGTTCTCCTACCATTTAAGATATTTGAAATGATTCATTAGCAATAGTTTTTATTTTGAGAAATAAAAATTGATATTATATTAACGAGGTTGATTGAACTCACACTTAAAATTGCTATTTTTTGTTTGTAAAAACGCATTGCGATAAAAAAAATTACACCTGGATTTAAATTCCAGGTATTACAATCCAATAAAAGTTATTTAAATAAGCAACGGTCTTTATAGAATATTTACATGAAATAAAATGGGAAGTAATAGCGAATGATTTTGTTAATGCTGAATCATCAAAGGTCTATATATAAGGAGTGAAACTAACGATTTGTAAGAGAAATAACAACGAAAATGTTTACTTCTATTATCTTCTTCCTGCTGCTGCTTTTCTTTCCAAACTGTATAACCTTAGGAATAGCTGATTTTGGAAATAGTCATGTGATAAGTGTTCATAAAGACAATAACGGAATATATGCTAAGAATAGGTAATTCTTCAAAGAAATACAATAATATTACTGTAAATTTTAGTATTTGTGGAAATACCTACATGAAAAATTCTGACTCTACAATGTAAGTAACTTAATTATTTAATTATTAATTTATAATATTTATTTTTAGAAATTTGACTAAAAACTTTCTGAGAGTCACTTCAAGTGTATTCAGTAACTCAAGAATAAGTAATATGTAAGTCTAAAGATAAGTCAAAATACTTTTAAAATTTTCCATTGTAATGACAAGTTACGCTACAAAAGTAAAATTATAAAATTACACTGTACTATTTATAAATATGAACAAATATAATAATAAATAAAATATTATATCTATTTTATGTCTACAAAAAATTATTTGCAAGTTTATAAGCCTAAAAATAAGTGACATAAATTGATACTAATTTATTATTTATTATTAATTAATTTGATTAATTAATTTATTTATTTAGGTTTATTAATTTATCACACCGTGTGGTGTGATTTCAAAAAGCAACTGACTTTTATTGCTTTAAACAAGTTTATAGATAATTATGCAGTCATAATTTTGTTGTTGTAACTGAAAACATAAAATTGTAATTGCGTATCAGTAAAAGCTCAGTTGTCATCAATTATCATCTGCCACGTTAATGACCACTGTTTTGTTCTTAATATAAGAATTTGAAATCTAATTTTCTGAATACCCTAATAAAAGTCAAATTTGACCTTTGCTTGTCAACAATTCAAATTAGTTGATTTCTCTTCTTGAGGTCAAAATAATTTATATAATCTAAAACATATATTCTATATAACAAATTATTCTGATTTATATATTACACTATTATATATAATAGTTTCCAGGTACCACAAGGTGACTTTTGCATGACTTCCAGTTCTATAAACCCTGACTACTAACTACCAAGAAAAGATTCTGCAGCGGGTTGTATGTATTAGTAACAACTATATACATATAATCTTAAGAGTTTTGTTTGAATAGGTATATATACGAAATATGATTATTGGTCTCTACTAAGAAAAAAGCAAAGATTAATTCTTCAATTTACGTTTCGCCTTGCGGCGTTTTCAAAAATTGTATGTTTATTAGCTCTCAAATGTTTTTTAAGCTTTCAAACTTTTTATTACCTTAAAATGTTTGAGAGCAAATAAACATACAATTTTTGAAAAAGCCGCAAGGCGAAACGTAAATTGAAGAATTAATCTTTGTTTTTTGTTGGTAGAGACCAATCATATTTCGAATATATTTTGGTCATAGCGTGATCCAAACCGGAAGTAGCTTATAAATTGATTATAATTTATACATATATAATATATATAATTTATATATATGCTAAATAGTGTTGCTTAATAGACTGGACTTCGATTCACGACTTTCAGTCACCATGTCACTTTTAGACGACCACTTCAGCATCGAAATGATGAGTACCCGGCAACACTCATCAGTAGAATGAGGTACACACTGGTCGTTTCGGTTGCCTGTATGACATTGTGAATAAAGGCGTTTCCGACACTGCTTAATTGTCTGAGGCTTACGCTCTTAACCAGATCGAATTGCTGTGCGGACCATCCTTAAACACTAGGCAGAGGTTGTTGCTGAATTGTCGCTGCACTTGTTGGATTCTAAATGGATACGGCAGGTATAATAGTAGTGCACGGATGTGCTGAGTAAACAACGGTCCAGGATTTCTTACAAAATACGGCATTTATACTAAATGGTGTTGCTTGATAGACTGGACTTCGATTCACGACTTTTAGTCACCATGTCACTTCTAGACGACCACAAGGGTATCGAAATGATTAGTACCCGGCAACACTCATCAGTAGAATGAGGTACACACTGGTCGTTTCGGTTGCCTGTGTGACATTGTGAATAAAGGCGTTTCCGACACTTTGCTTAATTGTCTGAGGCTTACGCTCTTAACCAGATCGAATTGCTGTGCGGACCATCCTTAAACACTAGGCAGAGGTTGTTGCTGAATTGTCGCTGCACTCGTTGGATCCTAAATGGATGCGGCAGGTATAATAGTAGTGCACGGATGTGCTGAGTAAACAACGGTAGAGGATTTCTTACAAAATACGGCATTTATACTAAATGGTGTTGCTTGATAGACTGGACTTCGATTCACGACTTTCAGTCATCATGTCACTTCTAGACGACCATTTCAGCATCGAAATGATGAGTACCCGGCAACACTCATCAGTAGAATGAGGTACACACTGGTCGTTTCGGTTGCCTGTGTGACATTGTGAATAAAGGCGTTTCCGACACTTTGCTTAATTGTCTGAGGCTTACGCTCTTAACCAGATCGAATTGCTGTGTGGACCATCCGTAAACACTAGGCAGAAGTTGTTGCTGAATTGTCGCTGCACTCGTTGGATCCAAAATGGATGCGGCAGGTATAATAGTAGTGCACGGATGTGCTGAGTAAGCAACGGTAGAGGATTTCTTACGAAATACGACATTTATACTAAATGGTGTTGCTTGATAGACTGGACTTCGATTCACGAAGTCCATTCACGAGGGTGTGAATGGACTTCGTTTCATTCGTTTCACGGGGAAAACGGTCATAACTGGATATTGGAAACGATCACAGTTCATCAGCAATCAAATCCATCGACCGGTTTCTGCTTTTTGAGCTTCGTCAGTAGGTTCCAAATTTTAATATATAAATATTAGATATTTTAAGATATATATAAATAAATATACCGTTTTTGTTGATTTATTAATATTTTGTGATTGCTTTTCGAAAATGCACTAGCTGCTAAGTTTTAATTCTATAAATATAAAATACTTAAGATATAACATATTAAATAACCTTTTAATAAATCAAATTGAAAACGATATTTAAGCATCTCATTTTTTGATGTAACACTTAAGTACGATTTAATTTTATTTAGGCTGATCCACATTTACTGAAGTAAAACGATATGAATTATTGATTATATGTTGACCATCACAATATTTGTCGCTCTTTATTTTACATAGTGGAATACATAATATTTACAAAGTACGCAAAAGTAGATTTTCGATTTGAAAATAAAATTGCTTGAATTATAAGAATTCTTAGTACTGGAAATATGAATTTTTAATTGGCATTGGTTTTCAATAAAAAATAATTCGGTTGGTTTATTCTAACGTTACTTAATATTTGAATTTTTTTACAACATATTCGCATATTTTCAGAAATGATTAATATCAAATTTAATTTGAATGAGTAATGCGACGGTGTGATAACATTTAAATTAGAAGAAAGATGGCAAAAGTCATCGCAAAATTTATTAAACCGAATATTTCGATGCCTAGCTATAGCATCATCTTTGGCAACCTGAAATGTTAATAAAGACACAAAGGTGTACACGTCAATATAAAAAGAATAAAAATGTCAAAACAAAACAGGGAGGAAAACCAGCGCTAATATCTGGTTCTCCTTCCTGTCTTTCCGCCAATCTCTGCATACAGCGGCTTACTCTGCTGTTGCTGAACATTTCCTTTTGACCAAACACACAATTAACTTTGATGAAGTTAAAGTCTTTGATCATCGACAAAAAGCCTTCTAACGACAGATTCTTGAATCACTGTTCATCCGCGATCTCAAGCCGAAATTAAATGGGAAGGATGGATATCACCTCATGTTATTACATAGCAGGGTTTACGAGATTGGCGATGGTTTTCCTTCCTGTTTAGTTTTGACATTTTTCTTCTTTTTATGTTGACGTGCACACCTTTGTGCCTTTATTAACATTTCAGATTGCTGAAGATGATGATAGCTAGGCATCGAAATATTCGGTTAAATAAATTTTGTGATAGTTTTTGCCAGCTTTCTTCGAATTTAGATTAATATTATATTGAATGATATGAAATAATATTTCAATTGCATTTTTCTAAAGTAGCTTTTCAATTTACATAAAATTATAGTATATTCTTAATGTTGTGTCATAATAGATATCTGTCTTGGAATTATCTTCGAAAAATACATGCCACTGAGTTCGCAAATTCGCCAAGGCTTATCGTATTGTAAGTTTAAAAATGATATTTTCCATCATTATTTCCATATTAATGATATTTTTTCTAAAATTGACTGCAATTTGGCTAGTTTATTTCTCTTTAAAGCAAATTTCATTATTTTTACTAATATATATATATATATATATATATATATATATATATATATATATATATATATATATATATATATATATATATATATATATATATATATATTATAGAATTTCTTTAAGAAAGTATAATTACACCCACATCGTATAAATTATTCAATAAACATTTTTTATTTTTTAAACTTTTTTATTCAATGGCAAGGGACCATTTATTAAATGGCAAGGAACTTAATGAGATTATTTTTAAAATTTGCTCTATTAATTTTAAAGTATTTCCCTTAGATGATCTGGTCATTTTAAAATACATATTTTGTTCTTTTCGCTTCACGGTTTTTAATTCTATAACATTTCTAATTATAGAAAATAATAACAAAATATAATTTATTTGGTCAAAATATATAATAATTAATAAGTTAAAAATTGAAATTTTCAATTCAATAATTCTGACAATCGCTCAATATAGCATTGTTAATCTATATTTGCTAAATACATCGTTTAAGGCATAATATTTAATATTACGATGAATAAAATAATGTAATACCGTCACATTTTGATAGCTGTGATATTTCTATTATTTAGACAATATTACCCGTAATTCTTTAAGCATTTTTTTATTTTTATTTTATCAAAAATACTTGTATAATTCTTCGTTTAATAGAGTGAATGTTGTCAATAAAAAGCAAAGTTAAAATGTCTCCTAGTAAAAGAGATATTTAGATCTCAATGCCAATTTTCGAGAAATTTGTTCTTAAAATTTCAATTTGAGTTAGATTTTTTATAAAATAAATTTAAATAAAAATTTACAAAACTGTTTATTTATTAAAGTCTTTATTAATTATTATTTAATTATTTATTGCAGAATTTATTCATATCTCTAGTTAGTTTAAGTTTATTTATGCATTTTAGGTTGATTTTCCTCATTAGTTGGTATTAGATTGTTAGGATAGTGTTAGAGTGGTTAGTTAAAACAAAGATTAGTTTCGTTTGTTCATTGGTTAATTCTGCGATTAGTTTTCGTAAAATAAACGAAAAATGAGTTTGGAACAATTTGTTCTGGGATCATTGTTCCCGAGCCATTATAAATTAGGATTTTATAAAAAATAAACTTTAAATCAATTTTAATTTAAAATATTATTAAATTATATAGTAAAGACGACATAATTAAATTTTATAGAAACTTGTTTTTGAATTGGCTATTATGCGTATTAAAAAATATTTATATAGCTTTGTTATTATGCAAATCAAAAAATATTAAATAAATATTTATATAGCTTATGACCAGCAAATATATTTTTGCATGAGCGTTCATGTATACTACATAATATTAAATATAATATATTAAATAGTAAAATTTTAAGAATGCCTTTAATATGCAATTATATTGACTTCATTCAAAACCACTTAAATAGTTTAATTGATATATAAAAAATATTTAGAAAGGTAGATTCTTCTTTATAAAACCAATATTGATGACAAAGAAGGTATATAGCTAGATATAACGGGTTACAGAATAATCAGTTAAAACGCAATTATTTGATTGATTTTTATTCTCTAATATTATTTGTAGCCCTTATGAAATAATATTTATTTGCTCTGTATCCCTTTGTGTGCACATACACAAATAATTGATATACGTATACACATCGATACCTGTCCGGATTCTCTGCCTTCAAATTAAAATATGTGGTTATTTATATTATTGCTAGCCTTTAGAAAAAACATTTATTACGATATATATGATGTTAAAATAAAAATTGAATTTTTAAGAATTATTTCCTTATATAAATCTAAATTATATAAAATCTTAAAATTTAAATATTTATTAAATCTATATTAGTATAAAATACGTATACTAAGTTAACTAATTTGATTGGTTATATCGGTAAATGATATTATTAAAATCAAAAAGTGTAAATATAATAAAGTGTTTGTTTTAACTGGGTAAAAATATAAATACATAAGTATCTAACTCATATACAGTTACATGCGTTTTTGTGAATGAATAACAATCAAAGGAATATTTTTAGTAAAACCACAAAAATATTTAAATCTATGATCAAATCAATAACTAAGATAACGAGTTATTACTACGAGTTTATTACAATATGAAGATAACGTATTTATATTATATTTTTAAAATCATAAAATTATATTTTTTAAATCAACAAGTTTTTATATTTTTAAAATATAAAAATTATATTTTTTTAAATTATATTTTTAAAATCAAAAAGTGTGTATGACTTGATAAAAGTATAAATACATTCAAATTATTACTAATACATAAAAGTATAAAATATACAATCAAGTTTAAAAGCATTATTTCAATTCGTTAAAAACTTTATAAAATTGTTGTACATTTAGATTACTAGATCACAATCAAATTGCAATTTTCGAATCTGGGGCAATTGATAATGATCCCGTGTTAGCTGTTATGTAATGTTTAATTTCGATAATTTACTCTTAATATTTATTTGCACAGAGATCTAAGCTACAACAAATTAACAAGGATCTATAAAAACACATTTCTTAACTTAACTTCATTGATAGAAGTGTAAGTCGAGATAGCAAGTTTGCCTTTATATATTGATTATTCATTGTATTTAGTAAATTATATTTAATTATATAATGTATATAATTTTAAAATCAAATTTATAATTATTTATATATAAAGATAAAATTTATTAATTTTATTATAATTTAGAAAAATTTGCATTGAGTTTGCTTAAACTTCTTTCTCGTATTTTGTTAAACTATTATTTCCCTCGTTTGGGTATTTATATACCGTCAAACAAAATCTCCTTTAACTATTTGAACCACGTTGCGTTTCTTCTTAGTGTTACTGCGATATATTATAAAAATTATAATAAAATATAATAAAATTTATAATATTTATAATATTTAAAATTAAATATAATTTTTATAATATATTATAATTATAATAATATATAATAAAAATAATTTTTGCGATTTGATTTTAGAGAAGGTAGCTTTATACAAGTTTTACAATTTTCCAATTTTTCAAATGATTACAATAAAACTCTTAACTAAACGTTCTGAATACATTTAGTTAACTTCTTTTACAAGAAACAGCTCTCTATTAAAAAATTACATTTCGGTTAAAATTTGTAATATCACCCTAACGTTACTTCACTGTCACGACTTTATTATATTGTGTGAACAATAATTAAATCACTTGAATTTAAAAATGCATATTTGTAATCTGCTATCGAAGCAAAATCATGTATGTGTACAGCACACAGTTAGTTTACTTTATTGAAAAGAGTGGGCGGGTAAAAAATTCATTTGATTAATTATATTAATTAAATAGTTAATATTATTAATAAATATATTAATATTTATTAATCAATATTAAAACATGACGTTAAAACAAAACCAATAATCCCAATACAAAATAGCATGACCCTATATCTTTATTTGTATTTTAATTTTCGTAACTATTTGAAAACATGTTTGTTTGTTGTTTACTATGTTCCGGAAATAGCTGCAAGCGAAAGATAAGAAAGCAATGATAAGTCTAAAAAATTCTTATTCAAAAAAGTATTTTAGCGTCGAATATATTTTCGTTGGCAAATCATATTTTAAAAATTCATTGCTAATCGTCTACTATTCCATTAATTTACATCGACTAAAAACCAGCTGTTTTGGCACGGATGAGTGTTGGACATTGTTTTTGTTGTATGTAAAATAATTGTATAGTAACTACTTATAAGTAACTACAGTAATAGTTACTACAGTAATAGTTAACTACTATTTAGTTAACTACAGTAACTAAACTTTGTATAGTAACTGTGCATTTTCAAAATGTATTTATATAATATCTTGGTTTTTAAAAATTTTGTAATTTTCTTAGGAGACTTGAGTTAAACGATATATCAGTTATTGAGCCTGATGCTTTCAAGGGAACTGTACGATTGCAATTACTGTATGTTTCATTGATTTATCCTATTTTGTTTAAGTTATTGTTTAGCGATCTTAATTCTAATTCTTTGGTACATCTACCTGCCGATATTGCTATCGATACAAAAAATCTTTTTGTATTGTAAGCACTGTTTTTTGGTGGTTTAGTGCGCTATTTTGAAATTCATAATTTTACATTGATCGTCATTTTTGAATCTATTAGCAAATTTGATCTTATGATAAAAATATTTAAACGTCATTTGAATTTTTTTGTTTAGGATTTTGTCGAATAATTTATTCGTGTCGATTCCAGAATTGTTCAATTCAACAAATATTACCAAACTGTAAGATTTAAAAAATTAAATATCAAATATTTAATCACTAAGCAAATATTTAAAGATTGATAATTTTAATTTGTCAGTTAAATAGTTTGGTGTCTAATAAATAAATTATTAACTATTCAATTATTAATTAATCGTATAATTAATACTTTCATATAAAATATTTCAAAGTCTTTCAGAGATTTGTCCTTCAACTCAATTAAAGAACTTGTCTCAAGCTCTATCTTGCTACCTAAAATTGACACATTGTAAGTAAACATACGAACTAAATAAGCAGTTGCAACCCCTAATTCGTATTTAATTATAAATGAATGAAAATTTACCTAATCTAAATAAGTTTTAGATATAAGAACATATTTTCAAATATTTTTCTTGTATTTTTAATATTTTATAATTTTGTAATAATTAATAATTTTTAAGTCTAATAAAACGAAGTTCCTCGTTAGTCGAAAAACGAATCTAATCAATTATTATTTCATTATTTATGATTATATTATTTGTGATATAATTATTTTATTTTTAATAATTATTAAAATATCAAAAGTGTTACATTTTTATTACAGTTTAGTTGAATTATATTTACGTCAAATGCCTTCGTTCCATTAATTTTGCAATTTGAAAAAGATTTATAATATTAATAATTATTTTAGTTAAGTACTAAAATAAATTAAATTAATTCTTGATGATTATTCTATTCTTCTTTTAAATAAGTTCTCTTTTCATGAAGTCTATATCGATACTATTACAGAATGTAATATTATTTTCTGTTTCTGTTTTTTACTTATCGAATACCAGTTTATTATTAAACAATTATCAGTTTTTACATATAATTATATAACATATCAGGAATAAATTGCCGTATTAACATTAAATATAACATATTTGTAAACGGTTGCATACTGTTTATCAACTTAATATTGCAAGTATATAATTTGAGTGATCACCACTTAGGCCCACAATTAGCAGAGATTGTAAATTTATTATAATTCGTTCACTACAATGCGATGAATGTATTTAGAATTTAGGTCAATTTTTTTGATTGTCGATACTCAATTACGCTTTTTCACAAAAGAATTTTTCAAAATGCTAAGCGTATACATCGCCACGAGAATATAGGAACATTTAACTGTTAGAATCTTTAGCGACAAAGCAGAAAAAATCTTAAGTTTATCTCCAAAAATTGAGGGTTTATTTAAACTCTTAAAATATTCTCAAATAACATAGTTTTATTTTATAAACTTTTTTATTGAACGTTTAAATCTGTTTTTTTTTAGAGATTGTTTTAATGATGGTCACATAGAATGACCAAATATAAAATTTAATCAGCATATTTAATAAATATATTTATTAAATATAATATTTAGTATTTAATAATATTATTAAAAATATCAAATATTAAAAAAATTAAATATATTATATAAATAATCTTTCTCTCTAAGGATTATTTACATTTCGCTAAATTTCAAATTGATAAATATCAAACGATATATCGACTCGTTGTATCACAAAACAACTTTGAATTTTCAAAATTCACGATAACCATTCCATTTAACATAATTTATTCAGATTTTATATTTGCATTTTATGCCGCAAATTACAAAGTTGTTAGAAGATCAGCATGTGATGGAAATACTACTGTGCTATTTGAGTTGACTATTTGAGTTGATGATATTAAATAATTGCTAATTAAGATCATTGTTGTATTTTTGATACTTGATAATCAAATTTCATAAGAGGAAATACATCTTTAGCATGCATTTGTTCCCGCTTATGTGTTGAGTCGAGGAATAGCGGCTGAAATCTGATAACATAGCAGTTCCTCCTTATGACCTCTAATTCTTATTCTGATGTATCGTCTGTTTTTTATTAGTCAATTCATAAAAATTGAATTTATTCTAAATTTCAATTTTTAATTTTAACTAAATTCAAATTTTTTAAAATATTATATAACAATTATTTATTATTTATTATTTATAATTGTTTAATTGTTTATTACTTAATTATATTATTTTAATTTATCATTTTATTTATTTATTTATAATTTATTGAACGTAGTTGACTGATCTGATATATCGCTTCTGCTACAAAATTCAAAAAATATTATTCAAAATTTCCTTACTGTAAAGTAATCGTAATTTTCAGATAACTATATGTTTCGGTTTCAAAACATTGATGAAGGAATGATGGAAATTTGATTAATATATTTTTGTATTACAGTATACAAAACGTTGTAAAATATATAAGCGTTGTTTTATTAGTTCCATGTGTTTTCGTTGCATAATTGTTTTGCTAGAAATCATCAATTTGTCGATAATCAGTTTTCAGATTTTAAATTTTTTTTACTAAAATATTTGTACCAAAATTTTTTTACTAAAAATTTTCAGAGATTTGTCCTTCAACTCAATTACGGAACTTGTCTCAAGCTCTATCTTGCTACCTAAAATTGACACATTGTAAGTAAACCTACGAACTAAATAAATAATTACAACCCCTATTTCGTATTTAATCATAAATGAGTGAAAACTTACCTAATCTAAATAAGTTTTAGATATAAGAACATATTTTCAAATATTTTTCTTGTATTTTTAATATTTTATAATTTTGTAATAATTAATATTTTTTAAGTCTAATAAAACGAAGTTCCTCGTTAGTCGAAAAACGAATCTAATCAATTATTATTTCATTATTTATGATAATATTATTTGTGATATAAACTTTTAATTTGTATTTTCATTTTGTTCTTTACGATTTCTTTGCTCCTCAATTCCACGTGCTTATAGGCAAACACGTGTTTATAATTAATCGCAATTACAGTATATATATCTATAAAATGTCTTGGTTATTATAAATTCTTACAATTATCTGACGAAGGCTTCAGCCGAAACGTAATAATATTGCTCGTACTTTAACACCAGTTAATTCTTTAATATTAATATATAAACGAATGCAATAAGTATCCTGGTCGTCGGTGTCAAGTCTTTCTTGAAGTACAACATTTGGTGTCCCAGGGCAGGTGTAACAACAATATATATATATATATATATATATATATATATATATATATATATATATATATATATATATATATATATATATATATATATATATATATATATATATATATATATATATATATATATATATATATAATATTTTACGATCGGAGTCTGCTGTAAATCATGATAAATAAATCATGAGTATTTATAAAATAAATTTTAGCTTTAATAAAATTAGATTTAAGCTTCTATTCGAAATAATCAATTTTAAAATTATTGAACTAAATTTCCTTTGTAATAAATTTAATTTTTTCATTGTAATCCGTTTAAGCTGAAATTGCAAAGCATATTTTTAGACATTCAACAATGAAAAATATCGCTCAATCTGTTCAGCGCTAATATTGCACAATAATTATACTACGTTTTGATTATAAATTTAAACACGCTTTACATATTGAATTTGTTTATAATTAATGTTATCATTAAATCATATTACTTTCGCTTAAATTATGCAAGCCGAGATCATAAAACGTTTACTACCGATTATATACGTTAAAAGTTCGTTTATTTCGACATTCACTGATTAGCTACTGACTAGACGTTAAAAACCATTTTAATTATTTATTAATTAAACTTTGTAAAAATTTATAAATTACTTTAGTTTTTCGATCAAATTGATAAAATTATATTAAATCTTAATGATGAAAATTAACCATAATTAATATTAATACGCAAAGATTTTGAAATTATAAAATTCAAATCTTGAATTTAAGTTATCAGTAATTATATTTTGTTCAAATTTCAAACTGAGCAATGTCGCCTATCACAATGTTATTACCATTAATACAATATATTTATTAATTATCTGATAATACATTTATCACGGATGATGTCGTGGAGTACCGATCCAATATTTTAAAATGTTTTTTTTTGTGTTTACAGAATTTTAAATAATAACATGATAGAGAGGGTCGTTGTTGATGTATCTAACAATTTACCGATAAAAATAGTGTAAGTTATGCTTTATTTTAATTTAATATATTTTCTTGATGAAAGTAAGATTTTTAAAACTTTATTCGATTAAACTTTATTCGAATATGCTAGTTAACATATGCTACTTTCATTTTGCTATATAACCTACATTATTAGATCGTCAATAGATCGAGTACTACTTGATAATATCATATTCTTTCTAACATTTGATTACACGATTATTCTCATTGTGATCTTAATAATATTAAGGGATTAATAAAACTTTTATTAATTGGTTGATCTAATAAATATTTATATATTTATTTAATTAATTAAAGAATTAATTCTGCTGTGATTATAATTTATCACTGAATATATTCATGAATATAAATTGATGAATTTTAATTTATAGATTTATTAATTAAATTTATGAATATCGCACCTGTAAGTTGGTGAATTTAATTACATTTAAATACAATAGACGAACATCATTATATTATTAACTAAAAATAGTTCAGATTATAATTAAATGTATTATTTGATTGTACTATAATTTAATATAATAATCTGAGGGGTCATTTCGGGTTAGCATTTCAGGTTTTCTAATGACAACTATATCTTTACAACAAAAAGTGAAATGGCTTAGTATCGTTTTGATTTTGTCGATAACATTTGATGTAAATCATTATTTTAGCATGTTTTTAATGAGTTGTAGTTGAATGCTTTTTGGTGCCCAATTTCTTCTCGCTAGTGATAGTATCTTCATTCAAGATTCAATATTTAGATATCAATGCATCCTTCAATGAGATTTCATATAAGAACTATATAAGATGATTATATAAGAATCATATATTATATAATATATTATATAATTCATATATTATATAATTCTTATATATTATAAGAATCATTATAAGATGATTTCCTTTTAAATTTACTTTATAAAGGAAGTATTAATGCCACATATTCGTATTTATAACTTATGACACTTGTTAAAATTTTATCGCTTGTTATAAAATTATTAATCTAAAAATTTGATTCTGGACTTGGATTTTAGTACTTTCAATTGTGCATTAATATTCGTGCTCATGTGTGTGTCTCTGCTTACGCTAGGGACGTTAAACCTCGTACAAAATCCTTGCTTCATTCACACAATTGTGTATTTAAGTAATAGATCAACTGATAAATTTCAATTTTTAATAAAAAAATAGATTTTGCATTTATTAAATTTAAATTATTACTTTAAATTATAAAATTTGTTTAAAATAAGTAAAAGAATGAATATTAAGGATTATTTAAAATATATTTACATTTGAAATATATAAAAAATACTATAAGATTATGATAAAAATATGAAAATTTAATTTAAAATTATTAAAGTATATTAAAATATGATGTGATTTATCGCAGACTTATAACTAAAATGAGAAAGATCAACTAATTATATTATATGATACAATCTATTTGCGTAAATGGATTTTGTATAAAGAAAATAATTAATTATAATCATTTTTATATAATAAAAATATAAAACAAAACTACGCTAACGTAATCTTGTATTTTAGCATGCAATTTGTTTAAGCTAGAAATATGATTTACGAATTCTAATATAAGTGTTGATTTGTTTAGGCAACTATTAAATACTTTATCAAGTCTCAATAATTTGCAATGCATTTTGAATTTATTCAAAAATTCAGTAAAAATGTAAGTAATTTTTTAATTATAAATTATTAAATATGTTTAATTTACTCTAAAGTGTTTCTCAAAGAAATAAATTGTGCGTTCATATTTAACAAATTTCTGTTTCTTTAGAAAAAAAATAAATATCACATTATAAAAAATAAGAAAGTAAAAAATTGTCATATGTTTAATTTACACTAAAGTGTTTCTCAAAGAAACAAATTGTGCGTTCATATTTAACAAATTTCTGTTTCTTTAGAAAATAAATAAATATCACATTATAAAAAATAAGAAAGTAAAAAATATCACTTTTTAAAAAATTAAGAGACAAACAAAATAATTATCACCTTTTTAAAAATAAAAAATTGATAGCCATTCAACGATGAATCTATCTATGATTGGCCTTCATCTACAAGTGAGTTATATTTATAATATAATAGAATGTTATTTATATTAATATTATATTAACAGAATAACATTATTATAATTTTAGTGGAATTATATTAATCATTTTTAAAATATTGGGTTATGATTTACTTTAAGATTACGATATTTCTGATATTTCTTCAAAATATGTAGCATCAGTTAAGTAGACGGATTTACTCAAATTGTTTTATGGTCACTACAAAAATGATTTTGCTTACTTTTTATGCATACATTTTGATGATAAAATTGAGTTTATTTACTAATGATCATTTGCTTGATCACTACTTATAAAACCAATGGTGTATTTTTGATGACTATTTGTTTGGACTCTAACAGTTTGGAGGCTGATTGTTAGGGCTTGTAGTATAGTTGCTTATTATTTAGAGTATAATAGTTTCTTATTTGATGTTACTATAGTTTCTTATTGAAACAACTTTGCTTTAGTGTATAAATATTATGTAATACTTGTTTAAATTTCGGTTTAATTAATAATTTTAATTAAATTAATTAAAATTAATTTAATTAATTAATTAATTAATTAATTAATTAATTAATTTTTTAATTTTAAATTAATAATTTCGGTTTAAATTTTAGTCTTTAATTTATATAACGTTAATTAGTTCTTCTAACATTTCCCCAGAAACCATAAAATGAAAATTTTGCAACATAACGCTTATATTCTAGACCGCCACTATTTTCATCATATTCACCCTCATCCATATTCGCAGAAATCAATGTCTAATTTTCTCATATTCATAGCCAAGCAAATAATAAAAAAGGATATATTTTTACGTGGTAAATGCGTGCTGGCGCACGCTTACATGACTACGAAGAAAAAACCAAATGTCTAAATCATGTGTCGAGAAGGTGGAAGCGGATAAAGTATTTGAATGTGATAAAGAAGGGAGCGCGGCGGACGTCAAGCGGGAGCTGATTCAAGACGAGGGGTGGCGATGATGAAGGATCGGAGACAGTTGTTAGAATAATGGGAACGTGGAGTAAGAGGGAATGACGAAAACGCAGCGATAGAGAGGTGGGACGAATGTTGTCTAAGAAAGGGAGGTTGATGAACCATGGGGAGCCGACAGCGATGAGTCGAAAAGTTACTAGAAGGAGGCGGAGTTGTATGCGGATGTGGATGGTGGCCAGGAGAGTTGTGCGAGATATGTGAATGTGTGGTCAAAGCGACGGAGACGTAGGAGCACTCGAACGGTGAAGTTGATGATGTGTTGTAGGGGTAGGATAATGGAATTGGAGAATTCCATTATCAATGGAATTCTCCATTGAGAAAGGTGATCATCGAAATGGAATCCAAAGAAATTGATATTGTGGACTATGGGGATGATTCATGAGACAAAATATAAGATGAGATATGTCAGTTTGACGATGGATGATCCACATTATTTTGGACTTCTCGTGGTTCAGAACGAGATGAAGATTGGAGATGCGTTTGTAGATAGAAGAAAGACAGTTAGAGGCAGAAGTGCCGATATCGTGTGTGCAATAAGCGGTTACGTGAGCATATATGATGATGTCATCGGCGTATTGCATGACGTTAAAGAAGTAAGATTAGATACGGAAGAGATCATTAAGCAGAAATAGAAAAGCAGGGAACCTAGTGCAAAAAAATAGGATGGAAGGGAAGAATGATAAATTAGAACAGATGCGAAAGGGATTTGAGGCAAACCTTGCTTTGGAGGAAGAATAATATCCGTAATCATAACGAAGACGAGAAAGGAGAATGGAGTGGGAGACGATGTCGAAGGCGGATTAGAGGACGATTGAGATGAGAACACTATATATAGCTTGTCACAATAAATGAGTAGGTTGTTGTAAACGTTTATGCTGGCGATTTCTGTGGAGTGATTAGAACGGAAAACGGATTGGACTGGAGGGTACAGATTAGGTGAAGAGAGATATATGTTGATCTGTATTAAGATGAGGAGTTTTAAGAGCTTTAGAAGAGTAGGGAGGAGTGAAATGGAACGATAGCTAGGAGGAAGTCAGGGGTCGATCGATTATTTTTTAAGGAGGGGACGAACTATGACGGATTTCCAGTGTAAAGGAAATATACAACTGCGGATGAACGAGTTAAATAAGGTGGTGAGAAAAGGGGATATCGATGAGCATATTGATTTAAGTATGGAGGTAGGTGGGGGTTCGGTAAGTGAGAAATTAAACTTTTTAATTTCCAACATACCCATTGTTCTGAAAAATAGTCCTTGTCTAGTTATTTTACAAAGTATCTACGATAGCTGACGTTTAGCTAACCGTAAGCCATAACAATCATGAACAAGCAGACGCTCTAATTTCATGAAAATTAATGCTTCATATCAAGCCAATGTTTCTTGAAGTAAAAGGCATAGCTTTCGTTTCGTTTTAGGCAACAATAAATATATTATATTTATATAATTATAAATTATATTTATATTATTATAAATATAATTTATAATAAATACTAAATCCACAATCTTCATCCATTTCAAATATATATTATTATAGGAACGAAGAAGAAAATATCCTTTATTTGATAAAAATTCTATATTTAGATAGCTCATGCTATCATCAGGATTACAAAAAAATGTTTCACATTTATTTGAAACATTTTCTTTGTATTACTGATGATAGCAGGAGCTATCGAAATATAGAGAATTTTAATCAAATAAAGGATATTTTTTCTTCTTCTTCGTTCCTATAATAATATATAAATAAATTGTTAATTAAAAAGATTAGAATAAAATATTTACATTTTAAAATATACAAAATAAGTATACAAAATAAGTACTCAACTTCTTTGATTTGTCATATGTAATATGAATTATTAATAAAATATAAAGATTTCTAAGCTTAAAAGTCAATTGTATGAAAATTGACTATTTCCTGAAAATTTATAATATTTCTGAAATTACCAGAAATTAGATAATAAAGCGGAAAACAATGCAGTTCTTCTTGATTAATTCCCCTTTTTTAATACGGGGTGATATATTAATCGGTTTATAAAAATTCAAAATTATAAAATTCTCAAATTAACCAATAATCAACTCACACAGATAAAATGCGTTGATCGGATTGATTGATCCGGTCGCTACCTTTGGATTGCGAATACCACTTTCTTTGTTTGAACTGCTTTTCCATTTTATTTTATTTAGAAGCATTTCAGTGCATAACCTTGAATATTACTTGGATACTGGCTCAATTGAACAAAACTGTTTAGCTGTTGAGGAAAATTTTATTTTAGAAGAATTGTAAGTATCCAAAACACTTAAAATTGTGATTGCATTTTGATGTAAATTTAACAGTTGAGACTCGTTAATTAAAACTTTCAACCGCTTGAACCCACAATTTATTGATTAGTACTGCTTGTTCAGGTTAATAATGCAATTAATTATGTATTGATAATGTTTCAACCTTTTCCGTCAATATGTGTTCAATACCTTATCAATACAATGTATTGATATAATAAATTTATACTAAACAAAGAACCGGAATTATATTTAGAACTTTTCGCCCTTCAATGCCTTTTATAATTTGCGATTAAAAATTTGCGATTAAAAATTTGCGATTTAAAATTGGTGTTTTAAAATATTATTATAGTCTTATTAGTTTAATTTTTATGCAGTGAAAAATAACACGGACATATAAATTTATTAAAAAATATTTTAAAACGTTTGCACAGCATTATTGGGCAAATGTAAATTAATGTATTAATTTTTCAATATATCACAAAATTAAATTCCAAATATTTCAGTATATTGTATCAATAAACAAGTACATCTTGATCTGCATTTTAAAAATGTCATTAACTTTTGTTTTCAAAGTTTTTCACTTAGTTATATCACATAATGGTTTGCTTTGACCATTTCGCAACTTTGCTCTTATAAAATAAAGATATTCGACAGAATATCATTAATGTAATGCAAATATTACATATAAAAATATATAAATATGTAAATATTTATAAAAATAAATTTATATGTAAATATATTTATATGTAAAAATATATATATTATATGTTTTCATTATTTGTATTTTAATTTCTTTATCTCATTAGGTCTGTCACCTATTCCAAACTTGTAAGAGTGTACAAAATTCGTTTTGAGAAACTTAAAGCATTGCGTAAATTGTAAGTATATGATATAAAGCAACTATTTGAAATAATTAACTGGAATTTTATGATTTTAATAAAACTCAAATCAATATTAGTGACTTTACATAACACTTTTTTAATTTTCTACACGATATCACTTTGCATATTGTTGTAATATTATGGTTAATGTAGGCGCTTAGCAATATAGTCGCTTGATTTAATTATTAATTTTGCCAATTATACATTAGTAAAAGGAAACTTAATCAAATTAATACGCTCCGAATACAAATTAGCGGAATCTTACTTCTGCGAATTTTGGACTTTTCTAGTTTTTCTTATTTCTCTTCTGAACTTTTCTATCTTCTCAGAGATAAAATATCTCTGAGATAAAATATAATCTAATCTTCAGTCATTATCAAATTTTAATCACTACTGCCTCATCTGCCAACGCATGTCATTAAAATATACCTTCCAATCATGTCCTATTTTCTTATATCTGATTTTAATCCTATCAGCAACACTGTACACCACAATCAGCTTGGGAGGACCTCATTAGAGGTAATCTCACACGTCTATTAAAATTATGTAAAAGTAGATATCTGTATTTAGACAAATAAAATGTGTTTCAATGGGAGGTAATCGTAGCACAATGCTAACTTACTTTTAAGCTCAATAGAATATGAAATTGTTCATAACTGTTTAAAAAATTAAATCTAAATTATATAAAGATATAAAATATATGTTTCGATATATTGATGATATATGTGTATTAAACTTATATTCTGAAATAGAAATACATATGCTATAATAATTATAACGCCTATCTAACAAAAATTAAACCATCAAGTAAATATTAATATGGATAAAATTGAATTAATAGAATCCTTAAATATTTTGATAAATCAAAATTATTTAAAAGTAGATAGATTTATCAATTTTTAGTCAAATATAGAATTCTCCTATGTGTTGTAATAGTAGCATAATGCTGACTTACTTTTAAGCTTTATCGAATATGAATTTGTTCATAATTGTTTAAAAATTTATATAAATAATATAAATATATGAAATATATGTTCGAATATACATTGATGATATATGTATTTAACTATAATAATTTTTATTTAATAATTGAATAAATTTATCTAGATAGCCTTATTCTTAATAAAACTAGGAGTGATGATAAAGGAGGTATATATATGAAAATTAAATTAAGACCAATTAAAGCCCAATCGATTCCATTAATAAAGTAATTATACCCCATTCTCCTTACTATTTTCAATGTTGATATGCAGATAACATAACTTCGGTAGGTACGGTTTTAAACGCAGTCGATATCTTTAGCATAAAAAAGGATTTTGCACGTAATAAGTTTTCATGTTAATACCTGGTCACGTCTAAGTTAACTACATATTCGATAATTTCTTTTTTAGCGGACGATATTATTATACCACTATTCTAGTCAAGATTACAAAATTATAAGAATCTTCAACACGTTCTACAGCCATATTTTTGTTCCCCATAGATGCAACAAGCGCTCTAAGATTTGCATTACGGTTATGAAATCCCATTGCTTGCATTTGTTTAAGTTCGGATGCATACCGTTGTTCTGGAGTTTGATTGTTGATTTGTCGGCTGATGCTGCTAGGGATAAAAAAAATTAATAGTCGAAACAACGAAGCAGTATAATCTTGATTTGAATAATGTAAATATTTTAATGCTGTGCTTGCAGAAGCTGTTTGTCTATTGCTACGTGACTGAACAGAATCCAAATTAGATAAAGAAGGTTGACTATTTAATATATATTGTATGTAATCATTCTAGAGTAACCTGATAATTGCATAAATGTGTAATAAATGATTCTATATAAAAATATTTCAAATGTACAATATCGTTAGATTATAGACTATGTTAATCGACGAGTTGCTTTGCATTCATTTAGCTTGTTTTGTTATTATTTATGTTTATTTTTGTCCAGGGCCGATATAATTGGGAAGCCAATTAATCTTAGATTAAATAATTATTTAATAATTACTTGTGTTAACAAAATTTTTAATTATATTTAACTAATTGTTTTAGTTATCGCAAATGTTTTCAGAGATTTTAATGTTTTCAGAGATTTGTCTAACAATGAAATTTTGCACTGGCATACGAATTTTCTCACTACATGCCCAACATTGAGAAAACTGTAAGTCATTTTAACGGACATTTTAAAATACATTAACATCTGTAAATCTTAGCAATATTTCCGGAAACAATATAACATCGCTTACGGCTGATAATTTGAAAGCTGGATATTTTGACTTGGATGAATTGTGAGTCAAAACTTAATTTATCTTATTGCTATTATTAATGATATTTAGTTCGTTTACAACTAATCATGGTACATTGTTGGGTGTAGATTATATGAATCAACACGCGTGAGTCTTTTACTCCTAATGGATCTTATTTCTAGATTGTTAGATAAGTATTTTGAAGCCAGTATAATGATTATATTTCAGACATAGTAATTTTTAAATTTTTCATGTTTTTGATCGCTAAACATTTTGTGATTTAAATTTTTTTTGCAGTTTTTGCATCTTATGATTAATTTCCAGTATATTTTTAATGTCTTCTAATCGTGTTTGGTGGTAATGGTTATTGCAACGCCGATAACATTTAAACTGATTAGTTTATAGCTTCAAGCATAAATTGTCACTGTCGCTCGGCGAAAACGGACATTCTTAGTGACACAAACTTTGTGTTTATTGAAACTCTAATTTGCCAATTCAAAACTTACTATCGCTTGCGAGAAGTCAAGATCGCTATCCAGTCCTCTCCCACTTTACATATTGTTACGGTGAGAAGAATCTATTAAATATGGCGTCATATTGACGGATTGTGTGTGATCGACTGGACTTTACCGAATCCATAAATTGTGTCCAGTACTGCATTGAACTTAGAGACACGATAAACACTATATGTGATATATCTCTGCAACGCGTTCAGAGCGATCTACAATGTTAAGCATGCATTCATTCTATTTAGGATAGATGTCATAAAGTTTTAGCTTTCGTTAAGTTAATGTTTTTCCTGAAATTGCCTGAATCTTATTTACCAGAAGAAGCGATGAACAATTTACGTATAAGAAGGAGTTATGACGGCAATTGTCATGGTGAAACATAAATTACGACAAAATAGACCTTACACAAACCACGACTCGTTACATAAACTTATCAGTTATGCTTCTAGGAAACCCTGAAAGAATAAAAATCGATTATTTCAATCTTAGAACTTAAATTGATAGGTTGGTACTCAATGTCACCCTATATGATAAGAATATCAATATATATGATATGAATGAAATTTATTTATTCAATTTAGGATGGTGGGGTTAGAATTTACGACTAATTGGTTTCAGCATATGTTTAGTTTAGGTACTCCAAAAGAATAGGTAAATCATATGAATTCTGAGAAGCAAGATTTCCGAGAGCGTAAGCTTCTATTCGTACTTTATAGTGTCAACGAAATCTCTGATTATTTTAAAAACAACGGAGAAGAATAAAATCGATACTGCTACTTCTCAATGCTAATTTTGCTTTGGGAGCTGTTACATAAGTAGTTGTAACCGATATAGTTGAGTTTTATATCGGGTTCAACTACATCGGGTAGCGGTATGTATTTTGTTAAAGTACTTAATACATGACAACTGTTTTCCCACTGGTGCTATGTTTCGTGCGCAGTATATCCTTAATATATAACTAAGATTTAGGTCAAGCAGACACGATCAGGCTTTGTTGGCAATATCCAACGAAAGTTGATCGAGTGTTTGTTGGATTTCAAGAAAACAATGAAAGTACAAATAATAAGTAGAAGTTGTTATTGTTAGTTAAAGTAAAATATGAACATAATATTAAAATATTTGTGTATGACTTTTTTCATAGCATAATATTTGGATATATTTTTATTTAAGTTTTCGTGGAAGAGGTTTATCATTATTGTGGCAGCCACGAAATAATCTACAAAACGAAATATGTCTCGACATTGTTTTGACTCATTAGTGGCGGTTTTTCCCACTGCTAGTCTTCCTCTGCATCTAGCATTGGGAAGTATCCGCATTGATGAGTTAAAACAATGACGAAACGGTAATAGTTATCGTTTCGTCGATTCTTTCGTGGCTGTCACACTGATAATACATATTTTGATATAAGTATTTTAATGACACAAAATATTTTGATATAATAAAATATTGAAATCAAGAAATTTTATAAAATGACATTAAGAATTTTACATAAAAACTTCCTTATCAATACTGTTTACTATATATATTACTGTTTGATAATATTTCTTGCAGGTAAACTAAACAACATATATATAAATGATATAAATTTTAGTAGTAAATTTATATTTTACTTAAGGTTGGGATCAATCTAAGACCAAAATGTATATTTATGAATCAGAATTTCTGATTCACATATATATAACGCAACAAATGTTAATTACCTTAAAATGCTAATTATCTAAAATTTTGTCACAATATTATTGCTTGTTTAATTTTTAACTATGCAATTGCATTAACTCTCGTGCTTACATGTAATTAATAAATGATATTAATATTATATAAATAATATTTTAAATTATTCGAAAATTCTTTTGTTAATTTAATAAATAAAATGTAGCGAAAACATTTTTTTAAATAAAAATACAATATTTCGTTAGATCTCAATTGACATGGTTTTGTACGTTCTAAATTTTATATTTAATATTTTTTTACATTTAAAAAAATTTCATAAAATAAAATTAAATATTTTATATTTTATTATATTTGTGAATACATTTTTGTTTTTTATACTTTTTACTTTTAAGAAAATTTGTCGGACTAACAGATATTAGCACGATTAGACTACAACCATTTTCTACTATGTAAGTATGAAACAAAAATAAGTATAAAGTATTTAATAATATCTACTTTATTACGTAAGTATTAAGTAGCTTTAAGTTAGAGATCAACATTTTACCTTTATGAAATATATTATTGTATAATTAATATTTTAGAGAGCATATCTCAATAGACACCGTCATAAATTGTGTATAAAATAGAAAGAAATTAAATTGAACTATAGGTTGTTATTACTCTTCATAGACATCATGAATGTCTGTTTGCTTCATCACTTTTACAGGTGAGCTGTTCCAAGCCGGAATGTCACAGCAAAACGTGTACTCTTTCTCGCGCCATGATGTACAAATGGATCATGAATTGATGTCCGTGTAATTTCGAATCGATACGCATAAGAAGACATTTAGCGGATCATCAGGATCATGTATTGTACTTTAAACTACATGAAAGTCGTTTAGTGCTCTAAGTGAGGATAATAAGCGCATATTACGACGACTTAACTACCCATGGTAAGTTAAGTTATGAAGATCTAATATACCCTATTCGATGAACTAAGTAATACCTGCTCAATACGCTGCCGTTTTGATTTACTAACAGTATTTAAAACTAGTAAACAGTAATTAAGAACCCTTGAACACATAAATTCCGACTCCCTAGCACATAAATCCCTAGCACATATCACCTCAGTATTTATGAAGAACCCTTGAATACATAATACTGAATACTGCCGTTTTGATTTACTAACAGTATTTAAAACTAGTAAACAGTAATTAAGAACCTTGAACACATAATAAGAGTCGGAATAGTTCAATTTGCTAACCTTTTGATACTTTGAGTGTGATTTGCCCTAGCACATATCACCTCAGTATTTATCTTAGTGCATAGGTTATTTGAAATTATGACTTTCAAATTAGGATATTTAGGAACAATTGAAATTGGTTGGAGTTTATCATAACTCGCAACCAATTTTGTAATCAACTGTTTTGCATAAAGCAAAGTATAATCGTCTGATTTCTTCCGTATTCGTTGCGCATAACTCAGTTTATGATTATCGCTAAATTTTTCTGAGTGATTACGCTGTTCTTGAAAGCTGACTGGACTCGTGTTGAAATTATATTTTAAAAATATATCTTTCATTGTAGGTAAATATTTAATAAACAAATATTAGGTTGTATTTAATTAGCATATAATGATGTCATATTTTTCTCAGCTTATCTCTCACAGAGAGGTTGCTGCTGCTAACAACTTAATTCACACCTAACGATTTTGGGCTATATCATGTCCTATATTTGGTCGTTATTTGCAGAGACTTCAGATCCTCATTGACGCAATCCTTTCAGCATTACTTTGGCCTTCGGCGACGTCCTTTCCTTTCGATCCTGATATTGAAAACGTTTCTTATCCGGTGATCGTCCTTTAGTATTGTTACATGTCCGAACAATCGTAGTCTTTGTTCCGACGATAACGTTTCGTATTGAGTCAACTTTGAACATCTTTCGGATATTAGTGTTTCGGACTTTATCCTTTCTTGTGATATCCGCGGACCATCTGAATATTATAATCTCATTTACTGCTAACCTGTGAATATAATGTAATGAATATAATGATGAATGCAATATAATGAATATAATACCATGATGAATGTAAATTTAATATAATGTGATTATTAATACAATAATTTTATCTAGACGTTTTTAATTTATACAATATTTGCATTTAGTTTTAGCAACTTTAAAATGTTTTAAATAGAGTTATGCGTTTTAAAATTTAGAAATTTTTACAAAATTTCAAATTACGTAAAAATGTAATGCTTTCAAGCTGTATACACAGTGCAAGATCGAATTACATGGTATTGGCTGACTCTTAGAATTCAGTATCGTCCTTACTCACTTTACGGGATCGTCCTTCTATGGAACTCCTACACATTGATCTTATTAATAATTATACTATTAATAATTAATTATTAAGTTTTTTTTATAATTATAGATATAATAAAATTTGATACATTTGGTGTTAAACGTTAATCATTAATATTAAATGCAAATTAAATTAATTAATAGTTTTTCTATAATAACAAATTGCGTTATGCGAAAGATTTAATATTTTACCTAAAATGATTACATTGTATAATTATTAAATTGAAACACACATTTTCTCTTAGAATCCCAAGTGTTGTTTACAAATTTAGTAAGATTTGACCACTTTTCAATATTTTTTATCATGTCGTTAACAACCTACATGTGTAGGACACGATCGTCTGCTAAATTATATATTAATTGTTAATTATTAATCCACAACGGCTAAACATCCTCAGTTGAAAAGGAAATTTTTTAATTTTAATATTATCATGACAGAAACAAATATTTCTCCTTATTTCTTTTATTATATTTTATTTATGCTTTAGCTTAATTGAAAATTCCAAGTTTAAAGAAAATCGTAGAATAAGTTTATCATACAGTCGTTTAAGAAAGATGTATATTCTCTATTTATAATGGTTGGATTTGTATTTTTTCTTTTCGACAGTTTTATAGAACACTGTATGGGATTAAATTTGAATAATATCATATTTTCGCGAAGCCTTGAAACATTGTGTGTGATAAATGGTGTATCTATTTTTCTATTTCAAATTCTATTTACAATCAGGCATCTTCGAAATGATTCACTTACAGATTTCAAGTTTAATGTCGAATGGAGTAATGATTCTATCCAACTTAATGATTTGTGCGAAGCATTTTTAGTATTTTAAATTCAATTAATCAATTTAGAGATTTAAGTTCAAATAGACTTTCAGAATTTAATTGTTCTGCAAATCTGAATAACTTGGAATATCTGTAAGTATTTTCGTCATTACAATTTATACCATATAACATTTTTAAAATATTACATTTACAATATCGAGAAGATTTAGTAAAGATCACGCACAAATAAAAAACATCCCTAGTTTTTGGGTTTAAAGTTGTGAATATAACGAATTTGAGAGCTATATAACATTAAATATATATTTATATATCACTGATGGATAATGTTTAAAGGGAACGATATTGACAAAATACGATATTTATAAATATTTCTAATTATGCGAAATATAGATGCCAATAAATAAAAAACAAATCAATTAATGAATTAAAATTATTATTAATTAATAATTTAAATTACTTAATTAAAAAATTAATTAGACTGTATAAAACTTAAATTTTTTATTTTTTTATTTAATTATCAAGATTTTGTAAATCAAAATAGTTTTGATTTACAAAATTTTGATTTTTGATTCAAAAATTTTGCTAAATTTTTGAATTAATCTATTTTAACACTTTGGTCTGATAAATTTATCACAATTACTGATTCTGAAGTAAAACAATCTTTATGGACGGGAATATGTTACTTGTGATTGATTTTTTAAAGATTTAAACGAATCATCGTTTTGCCGAGATACGGTGACACATTTTAAATTTTTATTGAAATGAGTCATATTTCCAGGCCAAAACAAGATTGTTGCGATAATTAAAAGTAAGTTAGATCTATATGTTATATTTATAGATATCTTTCCCGCAAATCTTAATTCGTTCCTCTAAAGATGAAAGTATATTTTTAATTTAATAATTTTATAAAATTATATACACAAATGTGATAAAATATGCATATGACAAACTGAACAATATATTATATTATTATCTTGTAGTTTACTTTTTTACAATGCAAACTAACTTTTTATGATACACATTTTGGAAAGCAATGGGCCGCTATGCACTATTTTTGCCTTAGTAATGATAACAGAGTTGTCAAAAATTTGTATTTTAAGAAACAAATATTTACAGTTTTCTTGTTATTAATAAATTATACTTCAAATGTTGCGAATTAAAATGCGCTATTAGTAGCTAATGGATTAGCTAACAAATATAATGGATTATTTAAATCAATGCAGTTAAATTTAATAATTGAAATAATAAATAATGGAAAATTAAATTTAGTCAGATAAACAAATAAAATAATCTTTATAAATAATCAGAATTATACAAAATATAATTATAACATATTCAATATATTATATTAAAATATAATTAATATATTTTGCCGAATATTTTAAATATTTTAATGAAAATATATTCGACTGAAATTAATAAAATAAAAACGCTAACTATAATAATTACTAAAATTTGAAATTATATCCATTATTTTTAAATAAAACGTAATCTTTTATAAATATATTAATTAACCATTTAATCATTCATTTTCTAATTTGTATTAACTTTTAATGTTAAGCACACTGGATAAAAATTTTATCGAATCATTTGTATGCGAACATTTGACAAAATTAAAACATATGTAAGTTAAATTTAAAAATCGTCAAGTATTTAAAAAATATTTTAAATCAGTATTTAAAAAAATACTGATTTCTGAGTGATCACTACTTCTTTGTATTAAAATTTTGTTTTGTATATGGAGTTAATATATAATATGAAAAGATCATAAATAAATTCAAAAGTTGATTAGATTATAAATATTGGTCGGCTTCAATATCCTCGTGATTAACGAGGATAATTGATGAAGCACCAAATTAATCGCTCGTGTATGCATATAAATTATATAAATATAAAAAATAAATATAAATATAAAAAATAAATATAAATTCACTTTCAATTATATATTTAGCAAATTTGTTTAAATGTTAAGGAAGTATATTTCAAGAAATAACATTTTTAAATAAAAACTTATTTCCAAAGTAATTATCAGTTATAAAAATCAACTAAGTTCAAATAAAATATTTTAACTGTCAAATTTTTACAAACATTTGATGATCTTTTGGCAAAATATTAAAGGCACACCTAACTGTTGATTTTGCGTCATCTATGAGTTGTTCTAAATAAAATATTTTAATTGTCTCGATTAATTTAAGTTTTGTATATTAAGTTCATCGTATTCAAATTGACAATACATAAGTTATGCCATAAAATAAGCGAAATTCACCACTCAGTAAATTAACAACTAATTTGTTATCAATTCGTTAAATACATGATTTGCAAGAGGGAGTGTGAGACCATTTCGCGTGAATTATGTACGCAATCATTTTTAGCCAGACGCGGAATAACGACGATAATAGTATCATGTACCGTTTCGTCATCACAATGACTCATCAGTGCCAGATTCCTCCCACTGCTTGATACAGAAGAGGACTGGCAGACGGCACATAAGTCATGTGTATGAAGTACCAGAAAGATTTCTGGTAACTTCACATTGAGTGCTAAATCAGTTCTACATCTTCACCAAATAGGATCATTAGCAAAAGCTAATGAATATGAATCAATTAATCAATACTTAAACTAAACTCTATAGATATTACTAAATCATTTTTAGCCAGACGCGGAAGAACGACGATAACAGTAGCAAGTACCGTTTCGTCATCACAATGACTCATCAGTGCCAGATCCCTCCCACTGCTGGATACAGAAGAGGACTGGCAGACGGCACATGAGTCATGTATATTAAGTACCAGAAAGATTTCTGGTAACTTCGCATTGAGTGCTAAATCAGCACTACTGCTTCACCAAATAGGATCACCAAAATATCTAAGTTACTGTACTAACTTACTTTTTCATTGTCAATATTTTATTTTGTTTATTAAAATAAACAAAAATTAATTAATTTTAATTAATTATGCAATTAATTTTATAAAATTAATTACAATATTTTAATTAAATAATGTTTAAAAATTAAATAATTAATTATTTAATAAAATAATTCATACAAAAATGTTGTTGTGTTGTTATTTTAATTAATTAATATAAAGTTTTTAAAAGGACGTTAGATCGCAGTTTTTTAAATTTAAAATTTTTACTAAAGATTAGATAATTTCAAATTTTAACTTATGAAAGATGGCATTGAAATACTCAATGACTCAATTAATAAACTCAATAACTTTTGAAGCTTCTGTAAATAAATTCAATGGCAAATCTACTTGGGTAAACTCAATCTGATTTAAAGAACATAAGGCTCATGACGTTGAAGGCTTAATGTTGTTAGAATGAATTTTCAATGGCGTTGATGCCCGGCATAGTTGCTAGTGATTTGCAAGATGAGTTGCAAGATGATAATAAAGTTGATCCAAGAGTATATTTCGATTATAGGTTCACTATTTTTTTAAACTATTTGACAAGCCATTTGCTAACATTCTTGAATTAAGGGAATGATCTATAGCTGAGCTATAGTTGTAGTTGTTGCTTTCGTCCAGTTCGGTGAACTGGATGAAAGCCAGTTCATCGAACTGGGTGCAACAAATCTTAATTGTTTTCCTTTACAAAATCCCGAATTGTTTTTGTAGTACGAGTAACCAGTCTTCAAGTTTTTTTGACGTAAAAAAAGATTTGACTAAATTGTTCGAGAGAGAGTTATTGGTATTAATGGAATATGAGGTACCATTATATCTTTTGGAATTGTTTAATTCAGTTGGTCAGATTCGGTTCCTGTAGGTGTTACACTTAGGTATTTTATATCTGCACATTTGTTCCTAGTTTCCATAGACAGAATATCGACTCTGTTTCAAAATGTCTTTTATAATTTCGGTTCTATTAGAATATCATCTCTGTACTTTACAGTTGTCTTTCTGGATTTTCGTTCTGTGAACATACAATGCATATTATATTTACGATGGAATGTTAAAAACAATCATGATAAGCAACTACTCAAAAACAATTACAAAGCGCTTGCTTGAGAACCAATAGCAGACAAGGTACCACTTGATATAAAGGAGTTCAAATACTCAAAGTGTCTTAAGTGTCGGCAGAAGCTCAACATAAACTGAAAGTTGCATATGTTTGACTAACGCGGTAAGTCGAAAAGATGAAGAGGCAACTGATGAATCTTTTAAATAATCGCTGAATATTTTTTATATCTTATCCTATGGTTATGAGATCTGAGTAATAGCTGAAATAAAAGATCTCAAGTGCATGCTATCAAAATGCTATCAAAATTCGGTTTCTTAATGGTTTGATGGTTCTTTACCTTAATGATAAATTTGGGAGCTTAACCATTCCCGAGATTCTTGGAATTATGTTATCGATTCTTCACATTGAAGAAAACGATTCCTGTTTGATATGTCCTAAGTTAAGGATACTTTGAGTACGCATTCCTTTGGGGTGTTTCCGATTCTACGTAAGAGAGACCTCAAGTTACATCTTAATACAGTTGAAAAGAGCAAATTTCAATGTGTTTTTAGCGGATGTCTTTGATATTTTCCAATAAGGATCGCGACGCATATAGTAAACTGACTATCACACTGCCTATACGATGCGACATTTTTAAGTAAATGTTTCGAATTAACAAACATTTTGAATTGTATAAAAATTGAATAAAAACTTTCACCTTAAATATTTTCAAACTTTAATTGGCACAATGTTAAGATCAATCACTAACAATCGCTTAAAGGAAATTGAAATCTATTATTTAGAGCAACTTGAAAATATGTAAGTGTTTAAAGTTTTTAAACATTTTTTTTATTGAATCATTTTTGAATATAGAAATTTGAAACACAACGAATTAACAAAGTTTGATTATCGATATGGTCATCATCTCAAATTTATGTAAGTTCTTAAATTTCATTGTTTTGCTTTGATATCAAATCAAAATAGAATATGAACAGAAAAGTCAAAAACTACTGATTAAAAATTGAAATGAATAAAAAATTATGACACATTGGCCGATATCAACAGAAATGTCTTTACATTTAAAAAAGGAAGAAGATATCTATAATCGTATAATGTTCTTCAGACATTTATTGAATTTTTAGCTTTTATAACCGAATCATTCTTTGAATTTGAAGGATCAGCGTAATAAATTGACATTGCAATTTGAACCGAATGAAAAATTCGTAATTTCTCTTCCACGAGATACTTCCATACTTTCATGTACAAGTAATGATCGTTTTGACTGATCGGCGTTGTACAAACTGTTCTGAGATGATTTCATTGTCTCTATTAGATACTGAGAGAAAAATACCATATTACACTCTTGCGAAATGTTAATTTTCGGCATAAATTTATGACTTGTTCACATCACCCCGCAAAGTGAATCTCAAATAAAGTGAATAAAACTGAAGATTGTAGATAATACGGTGTTCTTTAAGATACCATTTGTTACTGTGAAAGATAATACGCTAATCGAAAGACAATTTAAACGAAGCGTTAGTAGTGATAAGTTAAGCCATTCCAGATCATAGCCCTGATTAGCTAATTTGTTTAAAATTAATTCAAAATGGGCAACACTGGGATAAATATACTCGCTTAATCGTGGAGATTGCCATTTTAAATATTTGCGCTAAACTAGCGAGCAACTATAGACGAGAGTCAAATAGTATTCAATCGCAATCAAGCATTCCTTGTTGAACAAAGTAAGAATTATTTGAACTGTAGCTCAACAGGTTAGCATGACATATCACAAAATGGACATTTCGTCGATACAAACTCTTAGGACAGAACCTAATACTTTGAAAATGAAAATTGTTGAGAAACTAATTTAAGGTAGTTAGCTCAACAGGTTAGCATGACAAATCACAAAATGGACATTTCGTCGATACAAACTCTTAGGACAGAACCTAATACTTTGAAAATGAAAATTGTTGAGAAACTAATTTAAGGTAGTTAGCTCAACAGGTTAGCATGACAAATCACAAAATGGACATCTCGTCGATACAAACTCTTAGGACAAAACCTAATACTATGAAAATGAAAATTGTCTAGGCAATGTTCATTAGAGCAAATAATGAAAAACTAATTTAAGGTAAGAAATCCGTATAAACGCTTTACCTAAAGACGGATAAAGTTGCCAGACATTTCATATTGCCAGCGAAAAACTAGCTTAACTTTTCTTTTATATTTCGATAATTACTATGTAATTAGTTTCTATAATTTTTTGATTGTTCTCCATGATATATTTTCTAGATTGTTTTCTATGATTCAAAGACTGGAAGCCATTTTTATTCATCAAATTATTTCGGTGGGGTACATGCTCACCATTTTAAAGAAAACATTGTAATCTGTTAACTGTTAATTCTTAATACCTCTGATAACATTAAGAGAGTACAATTATTTCAATCTGTCCGTCATCGAAATATTGGAAAACGAATTTGATTAATAAAAATGTTTTCCCGTCTTTGGATCATTCGAATATCTTTGTTTGCTATAATGTGATATTAATGTGTTTAGTATATCTAATTTAACGGCAGTCTTTCAGAAATCAAACATGTCATTTAAGTTTGTATTAACTTTATAAAAAATCAATAACTAAAGTTATGCCATAACTGATTATGGATCTGATATTGATTTTGCAAAAGTCGATTGTCATGTATCGGGAATATTTCAAATAGAGCGTTATTATTTTAACTATTATATTTTGTTATTATTTTTGTTTCCTTACATATCACATCCTACCGTGATAATAGTTTTGGAAACAACATTAATTCTGATAACAATTGAAACATTTTAAGCTTTACATAGTCGGTAGTTCCGTCGTCTTTTTTGCATTTTTTGTAATATTTCCCTATTTTACTTAGAATAAATAAAATTATAAAATTTTATAGAATAAAATTTTCCTGGTGATGATTTAATTATCTTGCTATAATTTCAATTATAACGTAATATTAATTGAAGATATATAAGTTATCCATTATTTTGAATTTTGCGAATTTTAATTTGTAGAAACTAAGGAAAATCAAACACCCAAATTATTATTCAATGACAACTACCATCATCATTAGAAAAAAATAAATTTTTCCTGGTGATGATGGCAGTTGCCATTGATATATTGAATAATATTTTTCGTGTTTGATTTTAGTTTTAATTGACATAATTATCATTCATTGATATAATTATTTATATCAATGTAACATATAATGGGCTATCAGCAAATTTAAAATTTATTGATATTAGAATGTATCAGCGCTTAATTTTTATATAATTTAAAATCAAGTTGATTTACTTACAAATTAAATGCACAAATTCTAATAAAGTAGAATTATTATTTATATATTTAATTAAACTAAATTTTAACATTGTAATTCAACATTATGTTCTTTAAAGATTTGATAAATTTAGAAATCTAGACCATAACAACATCCGGAATTGTGAGAAAATTATGATTACTGCTCATTCGAATGTTTTAATTGAGTAAGTTTTATGATATTGTTTTATATATTTTAAATATTTTCAAAGAACCACCTCCAATCTCCTGTAAGACGACTGTGCTCTTAACCGCATTAGTGAGCGAGCAATGACAAATTATGTCTCTGGAGCTGAGCAAAATGTCAGAACTGGCTTTCTTTGTGCGCTGTGCTTTTATAACGGCATTATTGTTTTAAAAAACACATCACCAGATCACTCATACCATCACAGCCATAGAATACTGAAGGCACTTATATGATTTAATGACTACATCGATGATTTCACTTTTCCTTTGTCATAGCTCTCCACTCTTATTAAAATTCGATTTGTGTACATTGTTAGGTTTGATACTCATGTATTTATCAAATAATTGCTTTCCTGAATAATTCCTATGTATTTTTCGACACACTCATTCGACGATAAACCTTTCGTTATATATTGTTTTATCTTGCTTGCACTAGATCATATCAACAAAATTCTTTGGACTCTTGAACTTTAATCCAAGGGATATAATTTCCCTTGACATTTTGTTAAGACTTTGTTAGTCAAATTAATAACTAATGTTTTATCATTGCTATCAGAAGATCGCATATGCTATTGTCTGCAACACCATTTTCTATTTTAAAATACGGATTTTATTTTGATAATTGAGAAAAAGCTGTTTGATATAAAGCACTTCATTTTTATTTCTAATGCACAAAATGTTTACGAGTTTGTTTTGTCAGGATCCTTCTATGGATCAATAATATTCTGACTTTAATTACTTTCGCATGGGATAACGTGCAATCTCATTACTATAATCATATTAATACTCATTAATTGGTCTACAGTCTTCATTTCTACCTTTGAACGTATATTTGTCACTTATTTACGTAATCGCAAAGTATTTTATACACGTTGAGTCATTGTGAAATAGCGAATGCGCTACTATTTAATTAGTTGCAATCTTTGAATCAATGTCCGCCTGCCCATTGTTTATGCTCTCTCTTGGCAAGATTAATTATTCCTGGCAATCGCTTATTTGATAAGATATTAATATCAATATATAAAATATATAATATTTAATAATATATTAATATTATATAAATATTAATACTATTTAATTATTAAATTATATATTAGAGACACTATGTATAAAATCCAAATGTTTATATTCGATCTGTATTTAAAAACAGCAATATTTTTAATTCATCACAACGTCTTGAAACACCCGCTTATTTATCAAAAGAAATTTTTTTACAGAATGTTTTTCAAAAATTGAGATTTTAAAGGAGATCAATGAAGTTTATTTTGGGCTCGCAATCCTACATGCACTCCTCGATACATGCTGCATCGCCTAGTTGAACATCCACACTTAGCCTTTGGAATAGAGAAGACGTCGATCGTGGATCGTGGGTACTACTGCTCAATCGCCTGCCAAGTTCATCCATAAATTTGGTGGTGTACGGGCCGATCGCGCCTAAGAACTCTATTGCCACTAATTCGAAAACATAAGTTTTTTCGTCGAAACATGCATATCTCCTTCGTTTTTTAACTTCAGCTGAGACTGCTACAGTTCCTGCGCTGCTTGTGTGACCATATGGTGTTAACTCTTGGCCAAGGCTTTCACACACGTGGCATCTCAGACTAGCCACTTGCCTCCAGACCAGGGAACCAACGTGCAGCCGTCGAAACACTTTTCATCATTTCGACAAATACCGTTCTGTTCCAACCGACTTGGGAAACCAGCTGTCACAGCCATGCGGATAATTTTGTTTATCCCGATGTGACGGCTATGACGAGATATGTTGCGTAGGCAATCAAGGACATGTGCGTCCGAAACAGTAGTCGTTACTGTCGCATATTTACAAGTATATGGCTGAATGGATCGAATTCAAAGCATCATTGCAATTGATACTGAGAAACTACAGTAAACTGAGAAAACTGAGAAAATCTCCGGAATGTGGTGAAGCAGCGGCTAAGATACGGTCTCGGTTTTTAAAAGAGAGCGAACTCGATAGAAAGTCACATTGATGTGTTTTATAAACTGGGTGAGACCATCGTATTTAGGATGAATTTTTCAATGGCATCTAACTCGACGTTAAAGTCGACAGCTGTTAGTAGCTCTGACAAGGCGTCTTTTGTACTTTGATCTTTTGCTATTATCTCGTACTTCGATGGGTTGAGCACCAATCCAAGATTTTCCATCAGGAACTGAATAAGGCGAATATCGGCCAGAATATATTCTATTGGCCTGCCCAATGTACTATTATTCATATACCAGACCGGGAAAGGAGATTTCCTTGTCAGGCGATTTTATTGATTGTGAGCGAAAATAGAAGGGGCCCAGCAAATCTCACTGTTTAACACCCTCCAGTGAGTATTTAGTGTGGGCTCCGTGGAAAAGACACGATCTGCTACTGTAGCACTATTGACCAAACATGATATACTTGGAAGCTTGTCCTGAACGCATCGCAACATCTCAGATCTGTTTAAACAGTTAAAGGCATTTGAGAAATTCATTTTTATCATGGTAACCTGGCATGACATAATACTGTAGAAAAAAATCTTGCGGCATGTACGGATTTTCAGCGCCGCCCGGAACACCAACACCTAATTGATGTGGCACAAATACGTTAATTACTAACGATTTATTAGAAAAATTTTTGGAACATTCTTACATTCTCAAATTTTGTTGCCAATATTTATTGAGAAAATGACACGAAGACTTTTATCAATATAATGATGTGACGAAACGTTTTGATAAAGAATTATTGGAGCTGGATCGAAGGAAGGAATAAAATTTTATTTGATATTTCGCTAACTTCTGTCAGCATCTTCAGAAAATTACAATTGTAATTAGAATTGTAATTTTTTGAAGATGCTAACAGAAGTAGTTAACGAAATATCAATAAAATAATTTCTTCTTTTCTTTGATCCATCTTCAATAATTCTTTATCAATAATGGATCAATATCAACTATTCAAAAACTGATAAAAAAACCAAAAATGGCGAAACGTCTTAAAACGTCTCCCACGAGTATACTCGTCTCCCACGAGTATATACTATTGTCAAATTTTATATATCTGCATTACTAGTAGTAATGGTCGATAGCGGTCTAACAGCAATCTTTTAACATTAAAATTAATTGAACTAAAATCTTTTATTTAAGATCACTAAGCCATAATCCGATATCTTCCTGCGAGGGAGCAATGCTTGCGACAAATATTATGTGAGTCATTTGATATTTAACTTTAGACATGTAATTCTGAAGCATTTAGAGCAATGCGTTTTCATCAGATCATTAGAATTGTTTCATTCCGTCTGGTAATAATTGAATATTCGAGGTAATAAAACATATTATTTTGATGTAAAATAAATATAAATTTAATTTAGCACTAAAAATACCAATAGCAAAATATTATTTCCAAAAAAATCAAAATGTCGATAACCAAGTTTTTATTACAATAAAATGAATATAAAATAACTTTTTTGAGAGTAGTATATCTCTGTAAGATTTTCTGTTTTAATTGAAAATTGTGTTTATGTTGTAATTGTGATCACAATTTCCGAGACAACTTAGACTGATTTGCAGGAAGCAACTTAAGGTTTTATGGTGAAACTACTTTATGAATTGCGATTATAGTTTGCAAATGTTTTAATTCTAAGACAACTGTCTCTGCAAAAGTACTTTCTACAAAGTACTATTTTTCTCTTGTGATAGATTATAATAGGTGAATCAGGCTTTACAATATTAGATTATAATTATTAGATTATAATCGCTGTAAAGCATAATAATTAATTAGCATAATTAATTAGCACAATTTATTAGCATAATAAACATAATTAACATAATTTAATAATCTAATAATTTAAAAATAATAATTTAATAATTTAAACTATTTAATTACAATTTATAACAGCCTTCAATTTTTAAAGCTACAACAAATTGTATGTCAACAAACTTGATAGATTTACCGTTTTTTCTAATTCAACTAGTAAAAAAGGTAGAATATAAACTGCTTGATAAAATAAGAAAAATACATTGTTCTTCTTAAACGACTTTCATACAGGGGATTCATATTTTGCTAATATTAATAATGTTAATATAAATTTTAATATTAATAATGCTATTAAATTTAAATAAAATAATTTAAGAATAATTAACGAATAATTAAAGAATTAATAATATTAATGAAGAGAAAATTTATTGCCATCGCGCCTCTCGGCTTCGACAAAATATAAATGAAAATATAGTTACAATAAATCAAATACATTCAATTTTAACGGATGCTGATGTTAGACGTTGTACCAATATATTGCATCTTCTCTTCGTCATATACTATGCCCCTAATGCTTCTGCACTGTTCTTCTTAAAAGGTCTTAGATAGATCTGCACTTTACTCCATACGATCGATATCTTGCAAACTCAAATGCTGCAAATATGGACATTCGAAAATATGAAGCAAGGGCCAGCAAGCCCACAAACAAAATTTGCACGAACAGCACGACGATCGCGAATGTAAAGGAATGCGTATACGACAAATCTTATCGTGATACCCATGAGTAGAGAAACGCCAAACCAATGACCGCTTACAATTGTGTGAATTTTTCCAATGCTGTTGATATTGGAAATTATCTTAATTTATCTTAAGATAGTATCTTAAAAAATATCTTAATATTATTAATATTAATAATGTAAAAAATAATTATTTTTTAGTTTAATTCTTTAATTTTACTAATTCTTTATTTATTCGTTAATTATTCTTAAATTATTTTATTTAAATTTAATTATTACATATAATTTTTAATTCTATAATTTGTAATAATTTTTTTATTTATTTCTTCTAACAAAAATATACCATTCGTAAATTAAAAATCTTCATTATTATCTGATTTTTTATTCATTCAAGAATTAAGTCACTAACATGCCAAATTGATAACGTAGTAAGTTGGAGCGTGTACCTTTGAACGAGGTGCACGCAAACACTGTGGTATAGGTTTTGCCGTTAAAAATTTTCCAGTAATAATTGTAACTTTAGTAGTAATAAGATAATTACTAATTTTTATATTTTTCAAAATTAAAACGTTTCATTGTATATTACTATATAATGAAATTATAACAATTATTAATCAACCCTTCGTGAGTATTTTTATTTTGTTTAAAAATGATTAAAAAAATAAGAAATATTATTATTAAATTATATAAGTTATTAGCAACATATAGATATCAGGATACAAGTTGTGACTTAAATTTATCTGATTATCGATTGCGAGATTAGGCTTTGATTTCTAATTTTAAAAAATTACAGATACTAATGCATAGCAATTAAGGTTTTAGTGAAGTTATTGTTGAGTTATTAGATATTTTACAGCAGTGTTTTTGTCTTCATAGAGCCAATAATGCCTGGACGCATAGAGACCATATAATTGCCTTTTTTAATTATAAAGATCCTCATACAGTAACGGAATTGTAAGTTTTTTTATCATTTTTATCTGCAATTGAATATTTAATATTATCAATCTACTTTAAGAAATAAAGTGGTTCTATATATCAAGGGTTTTAAATGTTAAGGTTAAATTCTTTAAAGTTAAAACCTTTAATTTAAAGGCTTTTAATGGTAAAGTTGACGTATATCTTTGGATAATGTTTTAATTCCAAGTAGAACTTTTGATCTTAGATTGCACATATTTTTTATTAATAATATATACCGAAATATAAATTATGAGATATATAGTTAGTTGTATAGCATCGTAGCAATTATATTTTGTTTTTCAAACTGAAATTCGCTTTGGAAATGAAAAATCCTGATCGGCAAATAATATATTGTGTCTTTAAAGTGCTTTAAAGACACACGAACCAAACTACTCCAGACATCCCAATCCTAGGCGACAGACTAGACTTCTCATTCAGATAGACGAAGGTAATCTTCGGCCAGTTTCGAGATTTGATCTCTCACCGGTATCGATGTCTACCTCGAGGTCTCTTTCCAGAGAGTTCGGCCTGAAAAACCCTCTGAGGAAGGCGATTCCTAGACATCCTAAAAACGTGTCTTAGCCACCTCAGCTGACTTTCTTCGATATGGAGAAGCAGCGACTTTACTCCAAGTCTATTCCGGATGACCAAATTCCTGACCTTATCTCTAAGGCTAAGACCGGCCACACCACGAAGGAACCTCATTTCGTGCGCCTGTATCCGAGATATTATCCTATCGGTCATAACCATAAGTTAAGATAGGAACGAAGATCCTGTGGTAAACCGAAAGGTTCGCGCGAGGACTCAACTCCCGCTTCACCACGACAGACCTGTATAAAGAACTCATTGCTACGCTAGCTGCACAAATCCGCTTCTCAATCTCCTTGATGTTCCTGCTGTCCCTCGAGAACAATACCCCAATGTACTTGAAATCCTCCAAATCATGAAGAACATTTTGTCATCCCTACTGCTTGTCATTCTATTGTAAATTGATCTAGTAGGCATTGTAAGTCCTAAAGACAAGACGCCAACAAGACAACATAATTTGCAAAATCAGAGATTGTATCCTGATGGAATCGAACTGAAGACCGACATCAGACAGAGCAGCTCATCTCGTAATTCTGCATATGTAAACAAGTAACAAAAAGGGAGACAATAGTAACGAAAGTACCTTTCACAACCTCTCTCTAGTAACATGGTCGAACGCATTCTCCAAATCTACAGCGCTGCTCTTTAGATTTTGGGGACTTTAGATAATGAAGTCCCCTATATTAGGAAAAACCTTTTCACCAATCCGGGTTGACATTGACACCTAAATGCGAGATGAACACATATAGACAGTTTCGGTTGTACTAACCAACATCCCTGCTGCTTGTCATTCCATCGTAAATTGATCTAGTAGGCATTGCAAGTCCTCAGAACAAGACGCCAACAAGACAACATAATTTGGAAAAAGCAGAGATGTTATCATGATAAAACCGAACTGAATACCGACAGAGCAGGTAGTCTCCAATTCTGTCCATGCAAACAAGGAACAAAAGTGTAGATAAAGGACAACCCTGACAAAACCCAACGCCTACTGGAAATGCTTCAGACTTCCTACCTAGAACACGAACACAACTCATACTTTGTTCATACAGAGAAGCCACAGCTACCCGAAGATAGTGTGGTACACCATATTCCCTTAGTACTTCCCACAACCTCCGTCGCAGAACTCGGTCGAACGCCTTCTCCAAATCTACAAAACACATGTAGACCGGTTAGATTGAACTCCCAAGACCGTTCAATGATAGGCGAGAAAGTAAAAAAGCTGATCCGTAGTTCCACGATCTCGACGAAAGCCGCATTGCTCATCGTGCAACTGTCCCTCAACTATAGGCCGTATCCTTAACTCGAGAACCCTAGCAAATAGATTACCAGTTTTGCTAAGAAGAGTGATGCCCCGATAATTGGAACACACTTTTTGGTCACCTTTCTTTAAGATCGATACCACCACCCCAGTTCGCCACTCACTAGGAACCTTGCTCGACTTCAATGCAACATTGAAGATCCATGTTAGCCACTTCATTCCAACAACGTCGAGAGCCTTTAAAGCTTTAGGTCGAATCTCGTCTACTCCAGAAGACTTGCCATTACGAAGTTTTTTAACAACATCAATGACCTCTTCCAAAAAGATTAGATCTATTCTTTGTTCTAAAGTCCCTACTTCTACAAGAGAAGGCATATCCATTGGATTAAGGAAACTCCTAAAATGCTCTTTCCAAAAATTTAGAATTTATTCAATGTCAGTCAGCAAAGATCCTCTCTTGTCATAGACAGTTTGAAGAGTTTTTTGCTTTCCAACAAGAAGGTTCCTGATCACATCCAGAACATCTTCGAAGCTAACCTATAATCAAGTTCTAAGTGCTATCTATCCCAAGCTGTATTCTTCGCTTCGGTAAATGCTCGAGCTGAAGCCCTCTTTGCCCTTTGGAACTTGTCTACAGCTTCCACTAATTTATCTGACAAAGTTGCCTTATAAGCCAGCTTCTTTTAATGGACGAAATCTCTAACTGTTGGTGTCCACAATCAGTTCGAGTATTACCTTCGCTACAAGCACCAATGGCCTTAAGCACACGAGCCACAACTTTTCACAGTTGCTTTGGCAAGCGAGGATCTGATCACCTCCCATTTTTAATCAATGCTCTTCACCTTTTATGGCATCCGAGATAAGTCCTCCCTGATGTAGCCAGGAAAACGTTCTTTGACAGAAACATCTGCTAGACGCTCCCAGAACGCCCTCACACAACGTTTGGGTTTACAAGGCTTGTCTAGCATCCGATCCGGCCATCGAAGTTTACTAACTACAAGGTAGTGATAAGTTGGCAGATCAGCCCCTCTCTTCACACGAGTGTCCAGAACATAACGTCGCAGATCAGATTAAACTATTACAAAATCGATCATTAATCTTTGACTGAGAGAATCCTGATGCCATGTGCATCTATGGATCTCCTTATGGTGTTGGCTATGCACAAATTGTTACGAGAACTATTGATCTTGGTAAAAAATGTTACGAGAACATAAATTGTATTTCGGGATAATGTTGGAAGCAACAGTTATCATATTTCCCTCTTTGACTAAAAGTCTCAGAGACGTTAGCTTTTCGTTCACTGGGTTAAACCTCTCTATCATGAACGACAACCGGGGACTTGTAAGTATCCCTACACCCGCCTGTCGTCGCTTCCGTTGATAACTCCCGAATAGTTCAAAGTTCAAAATTGATTTAAAAGTTTAGTTCCAGTTCCGAATGAGTGAAGAGAAGTCACTCCGACTATTTCTAGACCGAAGCCAACCATATCTTAAACTAATTCGGGTTCCTTCCCGCCAGCGAGATGAGATTCCACGTTTCTACATAAAGGCTAGTTCGCTTCGGATGTTGATGTTTCTTTCGCTGTCTTCGTACAACTGCCTAGTCATACGGCACCCGACAATGAAAACTCCTCCGGTCATTGGTGAGTTTACCATTGTTAATCGTTCCATATTTATGTTTTGTAAATTTGTCGCTTGTCATTTTCATTGTCTAGGTTTGTTTGTTCAGCTATCTCCCGTTTTTGATATCTTTTGATGATCCAACATTGCTACTGTAAGGAAACCGGTCTCCGAGACTCTCTTCCGACTTTTCGTCTATTGTCCAATCTGCTGTTGAAGTCATCGGAGTGATTTTGCTTGTTCGGCTATCTCCCGTTCCCAATATTCTTTGATGATCCAACATCGCTACTGTAAGGAAACTGGTCTCCGAGACTCTCTTCCGCCTTTTCGTCCATTATTTAATCCGGTTTTGGAGTCATCGAGGAATCTGAGATAGTCTATGAAAATACTATCTCTAAGGCTGATGCAAGACGGCTAATTATTTAGCCGTTGAGCGATGAATGTCGAACATGCGTTGCCTGGACCGGTCCACAAAGAGGATAATTGGCAATAGGTGCCAGTTTAATATTTAATCGACTGTCACCTAACGGCCCTACATATTATACAATATACACAAATTTGAAAATGTAAATATCTTAACATATCTTAATTATTGTGGACAAACCTTGGTGGTTTGACCAATATATACTTTATCCCAATCCTTACACGGTATTTTATATTCATAACACTGCTTGTTAAAATTCGGATTTTGTTTAAATATATTATGGAATCGATGTAGCTTTTTGTTGAAAAGTATAACTTCATCAATATAAACACTCATGACATTATTCTTAAAAAATCTATTAATTCTTTTATTCCCACCTTCATTTATAAATAGAATCATAATATCTCATATAGATCTCAGCTATTATGAGTGCTGAAGGATTCTCAATTGATACGCTATCCTTTTGAACCCATATTGCATTGCCAAATTCAAAATAAGACAGTAATATACAGTTCCAAGAGTTTCCCCATTCAATTTTATCTAGACTCAATTCAGTTTCAGATAAATGCAAAAAACAGAAGCTAATTCAATGGCATTCATTGATTAATTTAAAGGCCATTGATAAAAGGCCATAAATATCTTATCAACTTCATTGATAAGTTGTTGGAAAACTTTAGAGTTATTTTTAACTACAAAAACAGCAGTCTGCTAGTAGATGCAAAGCCTTTTGGATATAACAATCGTACTGTATTTGACAGCACGGTGATAACGACATAAAGCATCAAATGGAAGCTTCACACAATTATTATTTGCCATAAACGTAATACATTTATTACATATATAAATGTATTATTTATACATTTATTTTACATTTATATTATATTACATCCATATTACATTTCATATCCATTTATTACATAATTAAGTTTATTCCCATTGAATGTAGAGTACATACGCATTTTTCTTTAAATACTTTTTTAAAATTTAATATTGGGTACTTATAGTTTGAAATCAAAGCAAATTATATTAAAATATAAACCTCTTAAATTGATATTAGTCTTAGATTGCACATATCTTTTATTAAAAGTATATGCGGAAATATCAATTATAAGAAATGTAGTTGTATAACATCGTAACAATTATATTTTATTTTTCAAACTGAAATTCGTCTTAGAATCGAAAAATCATGATCGACAAATAATCAATCATGACATCAAATGAAAGCTTTACATACATATATGTCTTCCCATAAAAGAGCTTAAACAATTAAATTTGTGAGTTTACGTTAAGCAAACGAAACATTTTTGTTTTATACTCCGAACGTAATGTCTTTGCTCTACAAAATCAAGTAATCTTGATTTTAAATATAATATTAAATAGGTTTACATTTCCGAATCATTAACCCTAATTTAATTAGTTTGAATTTTACTTTAAAACAAAATGGACTGAAATCATTTTTTAAAGTTTAATATTGGGTACCTATAAATATATTGTACTATAAACCGTAGTTTAATTAGTTTGAAATCAAAGCAAGTTATTTTAAATCTAAACTGCTTAAATATATGTTAGTCTTAGATTGCACATATTTAAAAAAAATATATGCAGAAATATCAATTATGAGATATATAATTGCATAAAATCTTAGCAATTATATTTTGTTTTTCAAATCGAAATTCGACTTGGAAACCAAAAATCATGATCGGCAAATAATATAGTGCGCTAATAAAGTGCGTTTAAAAACACACTTTTTATTAAATACTATACAGTATACTTAAATTTGAAACTGTTAATATCTTTATAAAAATAATCTTTAACTTACATTTTTTAATTTACATTTTTATAATCTTAAAAAACGGAATATTCTTGATCTAAAAAAGATGTTTACAACCTGTTATTTTTAGAAGCAGAAACACTTAAAAACTTCCACTAGCATTTGTCAAAATATTATTTTGAAAACTTAAGAATTATTTTTAACTCCAAAATAACAGTCTGCTACAAGACGCAAAAACTTATATTACATATTATACAGTATACATAATTTTGAAAATGTTAATATCTTAATATTAATAGAAATAATCTTTAACTTACATTTTTATAGGTTCGCAGATGGTTGTCTCGTCGTTTTATAACCGACAAGTTATAATTTTTATAATTAAAGTATATTAAAGTATACTTTCCTCAATATAAATTCAAGTTTATTAAATAAACATCTAATTTATAATAAGTTCGAGTGATAATAATTTGACCGTACTCAAGGTCGAGATACCTCAGATCAGTCTGGTATTTGCTTGATAAATTGAGTCGTTATATAAATTGTGTTAAAGAGACGTAAAGTGGTTATTATTTTGAAGACGCAACTACCACTAAATGAACAAACTTTGCTCCTTCATTGGCAATATTAGAGATAGCGTTTTAAAAATCGCTCTGTTTTAGTTTTTAATCGTAATTTATATATAAAATTTATGAAATGAACTTCTTCAAGCAAAAACTTTTGAATCTAACTAAATTTCAAACTAGCAACTTTTAATGTAACATTGGCATCATTGCAATCAAATTAATTAAATAATGAGTTATTTTATAGTTTCTCACGTATGTATATTAAATTATAATGTACCCGATCTGTGTTACCTTAACTATTGAAATAAACAATATCCAAAATTCTTTAAATATACGAAATGAGATAATGGATTGCAGTTTTTTATCAAATATGTAATTGTTTTCAATCATTATGAAATTACATAATGGCTAATTGAAATGTTGCTATATTGAAGTAGCTTGCGTTTTAAGTAACAACATTTTCAATGGCGTATCGCTGCCATTTCAAAAACTTAATATGTTGATCTCAAATGTACATCTTATTTGACTAAAATTGATAATAAAGAAACTAAAGTTTTAAGAGATAAAACATTTAATATCCATTCACCTTCTTTTGTTTGTCAAGGGGCAAATATGACCGTTACTGACCGCTTTTTTACAGAGCCATTACTAGTAAATAGCCTTAAAGTTTGTTTCGATGAGTTTGTTTTCTTAGCAGGAAAACAATTTAGTATGCAAGCTAATAATAAATAATAGAATAACGATCCTTCTTTTATTTCACAACTTAATTTTTTCTATTTACGTTAATTTTAGAGATCTATCATTTGGAATATTAGAGTTTATTGATACGAATGCATTTGATACATTGAAGAAGCTACATAGTGTGTAAGTGTTTCTTTTTGAAATTTTCATAGCCGCTTTATATCGCTTGTGAAAAGAGTGTTTTTGTATATATCAAAAACTATATATTCTTTCGACTACCTATAAAGGTCATATTTACAATCCCACTCCAACAAAACTCAAGGTTTTGGCTAAAATGCTACGTCTTCCCAATGTCTCTGTTTCCGCCAGGCAGGCCATCTCGAATGAATACTGGAGCACTAGATATAGGTTCCAGCTGAGCAGGGATAAGGCGAACATCGCTCACCTTAACCCTTCTCAGTCTTCCTTCTGGAAGATATTCAAGAAGGAGAAGTTTGTCTGTTGGAAGGATAGAGCTTTGGGTTGGATTGGTAGTATAGGCCTTGATAATGTTTTGAAGGAGTCACTATCCCTACATAATTATGGAGCCACTCAATCTCCCCAACCAATCCCGCCTTGGGGTGACTTCAGGAGCAGGGACTTATCTGTTACAGATATCCTTAACTCCTGGGGGCCACTTCCGGGCACCTCTAAATCCGTCGCTCCACTATCTTCTCGAGTCTGTCAGCTTTTGACAGCCGATCAAAGAAGAGAAGTGGCCGTCACAATGCTTTTAGCCTCACCATCCGATGTAGCCGGCATCAATATTAGTCGTAGAATTTTCTTACCAAAGCATAGTCCGGTTTCATGTCCCAAAGATCTGCGTCCCATTTCGATTCAAAACTCCCTCATCTCCATCTACGAAAAAGCGCTTGCGCGTAGAATCCGCGACCATTTAAGTAGGCGTAATTTGATCCCACCGAGTTTTCACGGGTTTATCAAGGGACGCCCGGTTCATTCAGCAATAGGTGAAGTGCATCAGTTTTGTAGGGATAATAGCCATCAACTAGCTGTGGCTGTTTTCCTTGACTTTTCTGCTGCATTTGACCGCATTTCCATTCCCTTTGTTATCTCCTCTCTCAGGTCCCTCGGGTTGCCTGCGAGAATTGTTAACAGGGTGAAGATATTACTGTTTACCAAGAGGTTCTACTATGAAGACGACCCTGATGCGTGTCAGTTCTACCCTATTACAGGTGTGCCCCAAGGATCCCCACTTTCTCCTATCTTATTTCTTGCTGCCTCCATTGTACTATTCAAGAATTTTAAACGTGATCAACATCTAGTGGTATACGCTGATGATACCACGGCCCTGTTCTCTGGACGCAGGTGCAAAGATGTCGCTTCGGACATCAGCCGTTTCTTTTTAAGATTAACAGACCAGCTGACCCTATCCAATCTTATTTTAATTTCATCCAAATCTCAGGTAGTTGTCTTTCATGGCACCCCTGCGACAAAGAAAAAATTAAAGAGACTAGCACTCTCAGCTCTATCTTCTATATTGACTAATCAACCACTCCCTACCTTCACAAGTCGAGTAAAATACCTGGGGTTCACTGTTACGGTGAACTGGTCGGCGAAAGCTGACCTGGATAGACTTAAACGTATCCTGAAGAAAGCTAGGTGGGCCCTGAAACGGGCTCAGCATCTGTCGTTGAATGGGAAAACCCCTCTGGGATACTTGTGCTATCTCGGGATTAGTCTTCTTTTCGAGAGGACGTCCTCCAGAGCAAAGACTAAGGTTTCTCAAGCTCCTCATCTCGCGATTACCGCGCATAGTCCGCCTAGATTGGATTCTTCGGGGGTGATAGACCCCGGGTGGTTCAGTCGAAGAGCGGCGTGTTGGATTAGCTGGAGGGCTCAGATCCCGCTGGACCTGAGGCCGTAGAATAAATAGAAGATTGAATGATTAACGAATTGATATTATTTTTGTCTTCTCTTGCATGTTTTGTTCTGTGTAACACGTTTTTTATCGGTTACAAGTTTTGTTTAAGAAAATCCTTATCTTATCTTAAAAACTATATAGTGGATTGACATAGGAAAATGATATAAAAATTAGATAACCGAGTGAAAATTTGTTTTTAGAAGAAATATACACGTGTATATTTATATTCCTTATAATATATTCCAAGTAGAAATATACACGTGTATATTTATATTCCTTATAATATATTCCTTATATTGTATATTTATATTTATATTACAAACGCTGTTTATAAGCTCTATGCATGGCAGTGCTTATTGCAGTTTAACCATGCAACAGGCACTAAACTCCTTTTAATAGAAATGCTGTTTTACAGGGACACTTTAAAGTGTACAAATATATAAAATATAATTTGTTGTTACACCTGCCCTGGGACACTCACTGGTGTACTTATAAATATATCACTATGTTTTCCTCATGAAGAGGCATAAACAATAAGCAGCATTCTATATATCCTCATCAGATCAAGAAATAAAACCGAATTATTCTCGCAATATTCAAAGTCGTTACGTATGCCAAGTCATCCAATGTGTGACGACAAACTTATACAACGGTATACGCGTTTCGCTCTAACGGAGCTTATCAGTACCGTTACTTCAATATTCATCCATAGGCACCTTAACAAACGCTTAAACAGCGCTTGAAGCTCGAAAAACAGAACTACCCTTAGTCTGAATCACCATAGGGAATTTAGCATAAGCTCTGTGCATGGCAGTGCGTATTACGGTTTAACTATTCATCAAGTGTACAAATATATAAAATATAATTTGTTGTTACACCTGCCCTGGGACACCCAATGGTGTACTCATAAATAAATCACTATGTTCTCCTCATGAAAAGGCATAAACACCAGGCAGCATCCTATATATCCTTATTAGACCAAAAAATAGAATCGATTTTTTTCGCAATATTCAAAGTCGCTACGCATGCCCTGTCATCTTATGTATGACCACAAACTTATACAACGGTATACTCTTTTCGCTTTAACGGAGCTCATTAGTATCGTGACTTTAATAATCATCAATAGTCACCTTAACAAACGCTTAAACAGTGTTTAAAGCTCGAAAGACAGAACTATCCTTAATCTGAATCATTACAGAGAATTTAGCATAAGTTCAGAGGGAATTATGCTAAATTCCCTCTAATGATTCAGATTAAAAATAGTTCTGTTTTTCGAGCTTAAAGCACTGTTTAAGCGTGTGCTAAGGTGCCTTTGGACGATTATTGAAGTCACGGTACTGATGAACTCAGTAAGAGCGAAAGGCGTCTACCGTTGTTGAAGTTTGCCGTCACACATAGGATGACTGGACATAAGTAGCGACTTTGAATATTGCGAGAATAATTCGGTTTTATATCTTGGTCTGATGAAGATATATAGAATACTGCCTAGTGTTTATGCCTTTTCATGAGGAAGACAGTGATATATCTAACTAAATATATAAGTTTGAGAGATTTATATAAAAAAAGTTTGAGAGATTAATATACACAATGCTGATGAAGGTTTAAGAACCGAAACGTTCGAATATTAAAACTTTTTGTTGATTGGTGTTAATAAGATACTTTTACAATATATATATATATATATATATATATATATATATATATATATATATTTTAAATTTCAATTTTTTATTTTAACTTGATTTAAATTATAGAAAATCTAAAAACAATTATTATATATATATATATATATATATATATATATATATATATATATATATATATATATTGAATATTATTATCAAATCGAACTCGAGAGCCCATTGAGGCTGCTTTCAAATAAATCGTTAAACAAATCAAATCAAGAATCGAGTAACAGCAGCGATTTTTCTTTTATAGCACAATACAAGAGCTAAGCTTTCGGCGTAAAAGCCTTCTTCAGAGTTTTAAGTATTTAATAATCAAGACAATTTTAGCTAGTATATATATATGATGGTGTTGCTTATTAGACTGGATTTTGATTCAAGACTTTCAGTCTACATGCCACTTCTAGACGACCACTTCAGCATCGAAATGCTGAGTACCCGGCAACACTTATCAGTAGAATGAGTTACTTACTGGTCGTTTCAGTTGCCTGTGTGACATTGTGCATGAAGGCTTTTCCGACACTTGGCTAAATTGTCTGAGACTTACGCTCTTTGCCAGATCGAATTGCTGTGCGGACCATCCTTAAACACTAGGCAGAGGTTGTTGCTGAATTGTCGCTGCACTTGTTGGATCTTTAATGGATACGACATGTATAATAGTAGTGCACGGATGTGCTGAGTAGACAACGGTCAAGGATTTCTTACGAAATACGGCATTTATACTAAGAGCATGGCGGAATTGAAATCCAAACGCCTCGCCTGTAAGTACAACAAAGGAAGATTAAAATATTGTTCATATGCATATTCCTTTCCATCAATCTACAAGAAACATTGTAAAGGACACGCATCTTTTTATAAAATCAATGAATAATCAATTAAAGTAAAGAGTACATTCAGATATTATTTATTTCTTACTACCTTGTGCTTTGAAAATACCAAAATCAAATTACAAAATAGCGTAGGTTATACAATTGGTAGCTCTAAACTTTGTTATGATAGAATATGCAAATGCTCTGAAAGTATGATAACAGCGTCTAGTTTTGAGAACTCAACAATATAATTACGGTATTAGGAATACGAAGAACAGTATGATAACATTATTTATATCATGGCATCCTATACATTTAATAAACAATATTTGGTGGAAGCAAGCCGATCGTTTAATCGACGAAAAGTAATTGCAGGAGGGAACATGCCAAAATATTAAGCGATAGTGTCGTTAAACAGTTTAAAACTATAGGAACAGTTTAGAAAGTGTTCTAACCTATTTATAAGGCAACGACATGTCAGAAAAATTAAGAGAGCTAATGTATTGATCAATCAAAGATCGATATTTATGATTTAAATCTAAACAGTAATTATTCCTTAATGATATTTATTTAAAAGGAATGATTCGTTTGAGATTCTTCCAGCGCAAAAGTTGCAATTATTTCAATTTAAATAAAAATGTTTTCTTTAAATTTGGTTTGTTGATATAAGAAATGAAGGATCTAAATATATATTAGCAAATAACGAAATTATTTGTTTAATTCATTCGAAATAAATATTTCTAGAGTACACGTTTGAAGCATTTGATGCTCCTTAGAAATAAGAACTGTTACAAATTCGGGTAAGCTATTTAGGAAATATCGCTCGTTGTATTGGTCATGACAACACCACACAATATATTTCAAAACGCTTATTATAAAATAATAATGTTGATAAACTTTTTTAATTTATCAACTTTATTCTAAAACTTCGACAAGTTCTTGACAAATAATATGTATTCTTTATTTATAACTTAGAATATAAATATATTTATTAAGAGTATTAAATATTTTCTATTAAAGTTTTAACTGTTTTAAAGCTTTACTGTTTTATTTTAGTTATCTCAATGGTAATAGATTAAGAACGTTATCACCGGAACTTTTCAAAGAAAGTTCTTTGCTACAAATTATGTAAGATAATAGTTTTACTTGTAGAAAATTAGAATTAGAAATCAACTGTTTATGATATAATAGCATAATTTTAAAATTTAAAGAATAAATTAAATCTAACTTCATAAAAAATTTAAAAATGTCCAAAAAAATAATGTCTTTTAAAAATATAAGATTTTCATGTTTAGATTTTCCCCAACACCAAGTTATTTATGTAAATCTAGCCTTATTGTAAATTTTGATTAGTTTTGAATATAACTTATTTCATCATAGTTATTTCAAGAAAGTTTGATGACTTTTTTCTATTTCTTTTAATGGATAAGTATAAATAAATAACTTAAACAATTAAGTGGAATATTTTTATAGATGGATAATAAACAATATGCTTTGTATTAGAATAAGGTACACTAAATAATCAAATTTCATCACATGAAATACGTCATTTCATCAGAAGTATATGGGATGAAACCTGATAGCATAGCGTTACTCCTGATGACCTTTAATCCTGACTCTGATGCATTGTTTGTTATTTATTAGTCAATTCATAAAAATGACTTTTATTTTAAATTTAAATTTTTTATTTTAACTTGATGAAATATATTTCATCTTGATAAACGCGGCCGCGAACTTGAATCTGCCCAAAGAGAACGCTGTGTTGATATCGCATACATGCAAGAAACGAAATGGAAGGGTGCACAGGTCAGGGTGATTGGTGAAGGATGCGAATTTACTACAATGGTGCAACGGCAAATCAAAACGGAGTCGGTATATTCGGTAACAACAAGCTGTGTGATACAGTTTCCGAGGTCGTCCGCGTCTCTGATTGCCTAATGTCCATCAACATCAATAATGTCAAGATCTTCATCATGGTCATTAGCTGTAACGCATCTCAGACAGGCTGTTACGACTATGTCAAGAATGATTTATGTGACAGTTTAGTCGACCACAACTAATCAGTGCCCTCTAATAAGTACCTATTGATAGGCGGCGAAATAAATGGCCATGTTGGACACTTACGTGACGGATATGAACATCAACACGGAGGTGAAGGCTACGGCGCCCGCAACACTGATGGGATTCGAATCCTCGATTGTGCGGAGATCACAACCTGGCGGTGACAAATACGTTTTTCAAGAAGAGGCGGTCCCAACTGATCACCTACGTCAGTGGTGGCCGGTCAACCCAGATCGATTACTGGATGATACGCTGAGAACATCTCAAGCTTGTGGTTGATGTAAGAGCCGTACCATTCGAAAACGTTGTCCCCCGCATCTGCCCCTGGTCATGGACTTAAAAATGGACACTGGGCAACATCACGGAGTGTCCAATACTGGAACTACCCGCATAAAGTGGTTGATACTAAGGAGCACGAGAATGAATTGAAAACGGCTTTTGATCAACTGAGTGTCGACTCAAGCCAGCAAGCCACTCAGTGGCGCAGTGTAACAAAGCAGATCCAAGAAATTGCTTGCAAGGTAGTTGGGAAAACGATACCTGGATCACGCTACATCGATAAACAAGTATGGTGGAATGAGGACGTTCAACACATTGTCAGAGAAATGAAAATGGCTTTCATGAAGTGGCGTCAGACAAACGACAGTGAAGACTATCAATGTTAACGCAAAAAGAAAACAGCGGCAAAGCGAGCGGTATCTAAAGCTAAAGCCACCCATTATAACAAGTTATATGCTGGCCTCGACTTGCCAGGTGGTGCAAATATGTTATATTGCTTCAGCAAATCTAGACAACGTGCGACACAGGACATCGACTAAGTCAATTGCATAAAGAATGTTGATAATCAAATATTCCGAGATCCGCCCGAAATTTTGCAGCGTTGGGGTGAACACTTCGCCAGTATTTGCAGCACTGAATTCTCCCACCCACCCATCATTAGCGCAGCTCCTATACTGGGACCTGTACCAAACATAAGCGAAACGGAGGTAGCTGCAGCGAACAGAATGATGAAAAACGGGAAAGCAACTGGCCCTGAAGACATCCCAATAGAAGCGTGGAAACTGCTTGGTCAATACGGCGTTACTATATTCGCTGGGCTATTCAACAAGATTGCAGCCGATGACGAGATTTCAGAGTCATGTAGAACAAGTACGACTATACTAAGGGCAAATGTGACATTGCTGATTGCATAAACGCTTACTTTGTCACTCGATGAAAATATTCGAGCGAGTGCTCGACAACCTACTTAGGACGATCGTAAATATTACGCCAAACCAGTGCGGATTCGTAAAGGGCAGAGGCAAGACATATGCAATCAATGCAGCCCGCCTGATCCAGGTAAAGCACTATGAAAAGAATACTATGAAAGTGTACATGGCGTTCCTAGATCTTGAGAAGGCATTCGACCGCGTACCTCACGACTTTATTTGGCATGCTCTAAGATCACTTAGTGTCTTTGAAGTGTATGTAACATGGGTGCGAAATATCTACAATAACGTGACCAGTACAGTCCGTTGCAAATCGGGAACGTAGTCACCATACCCAATCACTGTCGGCGTTCAATAGGGGTCGGCCCTCTCACCACTTCTGTTCATCCTCTGCATTGACACAACCACAGCCGACCTACAAAACGCGCCTGACCATATACACTATTGTTCGACGATGATGTATTCCTATCCAGTACAGCTCGGTCTGATGTGCAACGACAAACTCAGACTGGAAGACCCGTCTTGACATCCACGGACTTCGGCTAAACGTCAAAAAGAAAAAATATAAATGGAGAGCGGACCTCAAACAGATGGCACGGTCAAAATCGACGGCGAAAACCTTAAGAGGGTTTAGGAGTTCAATTACCCGGGCTCTGTCATCCGCTGCGACGGTAGCACAAGTGATGACACCTGAGCACGAATAACGGCAGTATGGCATAAATGGCAAAAAGTGACGGGGTGATGTGTGATCGCCGTATATCTGACCGCCTTAAAGCCAAAATATACAAAACTGTTGTACGCCCAGTGACACTATATGGAATTGAATGCAGACCGGCAGCAGCGAAAGAGAAACAAGCCATGCATGCCATGGAAATGCGAATACTGCGATGAACACAGGGCATCTCCCGCCTTGATTACATCAGAAATGAAACCATAAGGCATTAAATGATGGTTACACAATTGCAGATAAGATGCGACAGACGAAGCTACGCTTATATGGGCACATATCACGTGGAAACGGAAAATCTGTTGTAAAGACGGCGATGAGGTTGAACCCCAAGGACGTTGACCAAGAAGACGTCAAAGGATGTGCTGACTCGACTCAGTGAATGCAGATATGAAGGTTGTCAACGCGAAGCCAGAAGACGCTTCAGATTGGGAAAGGGACTGAGCAGAAACAGCGGACTCTGCAATTGAGCGGGAAAACGCGAAGAAAAATAAGATAGTATAAAATACGTCGACTCAGTAACCTAATAAAATTTATTGTACTTATGTCCCTTAATAGCATTTGTTAAGCTAAACAGAGAGAGTTTGATTGTATATTGTTTACAGTTTCCGAGATTTTTGAATTTAGTAAGTTTTTATTAGCCCGTTTGAGCAATAACTGAAAAACTGGTTGTCTCCTCTCCACATTTACCGCACTGAAGAACCAACGAGTTATTTATTTAAAAACACAAAACAAAAAGATCAAATTATTCTCTGTCATGAGGAAAAAAGAACTAAACCGAGTAATAAAAGCGGTGATGTGGTTATTTACGATATAAATTATCGAATTACTGAAGCTACTCGCTAATTAAATGCAATTAACAATGAAAAATCAGAAAAATAAACGTTAGACATAAACTTTACAGCCTGAAGAAACAAATAAAATACGCATATCTAACAAATATTAAACCATCAAGTAAATATAAATATATGGATAAAATTGAATTAATAGAATCCTTAAATATTTTGATAAATCAAAATTATTTAAAAGTAGGGACATCTATATTTAGACAAGTAAAAGGTGTTCCAATGGGTGGTAATAGTAGCCCAATTATAGCTGACTTGTTTTTAAGCTTTATAAAATATGAATTTGTTCATAACTGTGTAAAAACTAAATCTAATCAATATAAATATATGAAATATATGTTTCGATACATTGATGATATATGTGTATTTAATTTTAATAATTTTTATTCAATTAGTGAGCACACTTATCCAGAAAGCCTTATTCTTAACAAAACCGATATTAATGATAAAGAAGGTGTATATCTAGATATTAACATTAAATTAACATTAACTAAAACTACTATTAATTTAAATCGTAAAGATGACATATTCAAATTTACAAGAAACATATTTTTGCATGAGCATTCATACATACCATATAATATAAAATATAATACATTAAATAATGAAATTTTAAGAATTGCAACAATATGTAATGATATTGGCTTTCTTCAAAATCATTTAAATAATTTAATAGATACATATTTTAAACTAGGTTACTATAAAAATAACATCAAGCAGAAAATAGTAAAATATATAAATCAACACAATAATATAAAGAATAAATTTAAACTCTTAAGTGGCAAATTTTTATGGATGGATAATAAATAATATACTTTGTATTAGAATAAGATAATAGATAGTTATTTCAGATACTAGATAGTTATGGGCAAATTACTGGAACCGCAATAGGTACACCTAAGACACAAACGGTGCTACTAGATAAGAGAATAGCAATGCATAAAACCTGCTTTTTCAAAAGATTCTAGAACTGTTAGTCATCTTCCAGAACGGTTTCGATCTTATTGGATATCATCAATAAAAGCCAGAAACCGAGCGACTAGAATCTTTTACATATATAGCAGCTTCCCCGTGGCTAGAACATTTGTCCGCCATAGTTAAATTTACGACAGCTATTGTCCTAGCATAGACAAATAGTGTAGAAAATTAAATTGCAGTTTTTAGAATATTCTAAACTTCGGAAAAATTAAGACATGCTTTCGCTTATTCCTTAAATGTCTTATACATTGCTATTATATGTCTTATAATAGCAATGCCTTATACATTGCTATATTTTTCTATATATAATAGTGGTGAATGGATGTGCTGAGTAAACAACGGTCCATCATTTATTACGAAATACGGAATTTATACTAAATGGTGTTGCTTGATAGACTGGACTTTGATTCACTACTTTAGGTCACCATATCACTTCTAGACGATCACTTCAGCATCGAAATGATGAGTACCAGGCAACACTCATCAGTAGAATAAAATGCCCACTGGTTGTATCGGTTGCCTGTGTGACATTGTGAATGAAGGCGTTTCCGACACTTGGCTAAATTGTCTGAGACTTACGCTCTTTGCCAGATCGAATTGCTGTGCGGACCATCCTTAAACACTAGGCAGAGGTTGTTGCTGAGTTGTCGCTGCACTCGTTGGATCCTAAATGGATACGGCAGGTATAATAGTAGTGCACGGATGTGCTGAGTAAACAACGGTCCAGGATTTCTTACGAAATTCGGCATTTATACTAAATGGTGTTGCTTGATAGACTGGACTTCGATTCACTACTTTAGGTCACCATGTCACTTCTAGACGATCACTTCAGCATCGAAATGATGAGTACCAGGCAACACTCATCAGTAGAATGAGGTACACACTGGTTGTATCGGTTGCCTGTGTGACATTGTGAATGAAGGCGTTTCCGACACTTGGCTAAATTGTCTGAGACTTACGCTCTTTGCCAGATCGAATTGCTGTGCGGACCATCCTTAAACACTAGGCAGAGGTTGTTGCTGAATTGTCGCTGCACTCGTTGGATCCTAAATGGATACGGCATGTATAATAGTAATGCACGAATGTGCTGAGTAGACAACGGTCCAGGATTTCTTACGAAATACGGCATTTATACTAAATGGTGTTGCTTGATATACTGGACTTTGATTCACGACTTTCAGTCACCATGTCACTTCTAGACGACCACTTCAGCATCGAAATGATGAGTACCCGGCAACACTCATCAGTAGAATGAGGTACACACTGGTCGTTTCGGTTGCCTGTGTGACATTGTGAATAAAGGCGTTTCCGACACTTTGCTTAATTGTCTGAGGCTTTCGCTCTTAACCAGATCGAATTGCTGTGCGGACCATCCTTAAACACTAGGCAGAGGTTGTTGCTGAATTGTCGCTGCACTCGTTGGACCCTAAATGGATACGGCAGGTATAATAGTAATGCACGAATGTGCTGAGTAGACAACGGTCCAGGATTTCTTACGAAATACGGCATTTATACTAAATGGTGTTGCTTGATAGACTGGACTTTGATTCACTACTTTCAGGTCACCATGTCACTTCTAGACGATCACTTCAGCATCGAAATGATGAGTACCCGGCAACACTCATCAGTAGAATAAAGTGCCCACTGGTTGTATCGGTTGCCTGTGTGACATTGTGAATGAAGGCGTTTCCGACACTTGGCTAAATTGTCTGAGACTTACGCTCTTTGCCAGATCGAATTGCTGTGAGGACCATCCTTAAACACTTGGCAGAGGTTGTTGCTGAATTGTCGCTGCACTCGTTGGATCCTAAATGGATACGATATGTATAATAGTAGTGCACGGATGCGCTGAGTAGACAACAGTCCAAGATATCTTACGAAATACGGCATTTATACTAAATGGTGTTGCTTGATAGACTGGACTTCGATTCACCACTTTCAATCACCATGTCACTTCAAGACGATCACTTTAGCATCGAAATGATGAGTTTCTGGTCACACTCATCAGTAGAATGAAGTACTCACTGGTCGTTTTGGTTGCCTGTTTGATATTGTGAATGAAGGCGTTTCCGACACTTTGCTTAATTGACCGAGGCTTAGGCTCTTTTCCAGATCAAATTGCTGCAAAGATCATCCTTAAGCACTAGGCAGAGGTTGTTGCTGAATTGTCCCTGCACTCGTTGGATCCTTGATGGATACGACATGTATAAGCTGATGATATCCTTGATTATAAGATCCTTGATGGTGAACGGATGTGCGGAGTAAACAACGTTACAACGCACATCTGTTATTTTTGTAGTTTCAAAACTATATATATATATCACTATGTTTTCCTCATGATATTTTATATATATGAATAAAAATAATCAGGTTTCCTATGTATTAATTGAGTCCAAGTCGTAAATCCTAGTTGTAGTTATCTAATTCTCACATTAAATTCTAAATTAATATTGCAAAACTGTAATTTATTTCTAATTTAATAAGTTTTTAAAAAAATATAAAATTATGGTGATTACTTTTATATTTAATATTTATGCTGTTTCTTTTGCAGTAGTCTAAGACATTTTATATATTATTAAAAGTATCTTTTATAAAATTTAAATGTTGTAACTATAATTGATCTATAATATAATCTATTACGCTATATTGATTAAATATAATATATAACAATTGATAAATTAATATTTTATTTTTTTTATTTTTTTTCGGTGTAAAATATCTATTACATATATATTACATATCTATTTAGGGACTTATCGCGTAATCGTATATCTAACTTTTCTGATTTGCTCGGCCATAACATATCTTTTAAAGTACTGTAAGTAAAACTTTTGTTGTATAATAAGAATGCACGATTTGATAAATGCTAAGCGAGTTCTGTTTTATTAGCAAATTTAACAAAATCTTTTAGTTTCAAGTTTTAATAATCTTGCATTATTGATTATCCAACAATAATTTTCAAATAATCTTTCTAATGTGATTAATTAAAATATAAAATAATTAATTAAATTTTTTATTTATTTTTCGAAAAAGTAAAAAAATAAATATGGTATAAATAGTAATGTTTTATCGCACACTTTGTAAATCATTATACTAAATTTCAAGATATATTCGAGATATATTAAATAATTAAAATATTTAGCCAGATAAAACACAATATGTATTTAAAACTTTATAAATAACTAAGATGATAACCGATCATTATATTAAATTATAAATTTCTAAGATGATAAGCATTTATTCTATAATTATATAATTGTACTCATATCCAAAGCATAAGAATTAATGAATGTAATTGTATCATTCATAATGTGCGTTCCGAATCTCTTTAATCTCTTTTACTAGAGATTAAATGTTTGCAAATGTTTCGAGAATAAATAAATTATATATATAATTAAAGAGATTAAAATAAATTAAATAATTAATTTATTTTATATATACAATAAATTATATATATTCGATCAATTAAAATCCGATCAATTATATATACATCTTCGAAAAAAAACATGTTTACACCGACACAATAAAGAAAATTGTTGTTAAACATTCCTATCATAGAAACATGGCCAGAATATTTGATACATTGTTTTTGGGAATAAAACCATTATCAGTTCACTTCATTAGACTTGCAAAGTTTGTTGTTTGATTTAAAAACCTAAAGCTCAAGATTCAATTGTTTATTACTCACCAGTTAGCTAATCCAGAATAATTATAATTAATGCTGATGTGCCAGTAATATTATCTTCAATAACAATAATCTCTTGATTTGTATTACAGAATTTAAACTGGTATGCCATACTGCTTCACCGTTCATTTTCTGTTTAAGTAAATGTTCTAATATTCATTTTTAGTCGGTTTGATATATATTTTAAAAATATACTTGTTTAAAATGTGATAACCAATTTGCACATCAAATAAACAATTTTATTACAATATCTTGATGTAACCGAAAAATAAAATTTACAACTTTTTATATCTAGGAATCTATCACATAACAGGATTGAAAGTATTAAGTTTACTAAGCAGATCTTGATTGAAACAATGTAAGAATTGAAATTTAAATTACATATTTATCTTTATTTTTTCCGAAAGTGATCTGTCCTTTAACCAAATTTCAATCGTGGTAGCGAATTTAGTTCCTTCCAGTCTCAAAACCTTGTATGTTTATTTATTTTTTAATCTTATCGTTTTAATTTGAAAGTTATTGCTTGATTTAATTAATTAAATTATTTAATTAATTAAATCATTTAATTTTAGATTTTTTACTAAAACAAAAATTATCTGTTACATGCATAGATAATGCATGTTATAAATATGCACGTTGAATAAATACGTTTAAATCAGATAAGTTAACTGCGTATACGCATTTATATTATTTACCAATTAAAAATAATGCTGAATAAAATTTAAATAATGAATAAATCAATTGTCTAATAAGATTTTATATAATTTAAATCAAATTGAAATTTAAAAAAGTCAATTTTTATGAATTAATTAATAACAGATGATGTATCAGAATAAGAATTAGAGGTAATCAGTAGGAACTAATTTAAGGTATTACTATCTTAATAAAACACGAAAAATAACTAAATTTCGGTATTACTCCGGGATATATCAGTTCACGAAGTTGTATTAAACGAATGACTGCAATATACTGCACAAATTATTGATAAGAGTTGATGATGTTTGATCGGGACAAGAAAACGCGAACAAATAACGCGAGTATTCATAAAATATAGTAAGTATAAATCGATTTTGTGACGGACCATATATGACCTTTAAAATCCATAGTTAAGAACTCAAATGCTTTAGTTGATTTGATGATAGTAGAACATGGTTTCAATTTATAACAAGGTTTAATTTTCTCGAAAATCGTATAATTTAGTACAACCTGACTGACATCAGCAATGAAATAGGCCAAATGTTTTGATTTTGCAATAGGGATCATTCTTCTTACCCACGGGATGACATATCAGTTCATGAAGTTGTTTAAGATTGGTGTGCTAATTTAAGCAAATTGAAATAATGTGCTGGTAACAGCGTTTTGGGATAAATTTTAATAAAAATGGCTAAAATTCTGTATTCTAGAATATCTACCTAGCAAAAGTAGCATTTTGTTAATAACATTTGAGATTAAATGCTTGTACCATGTTATTGCTACAACTTTTAAGATGGACAGCAAGTTCATCATCTTACAATAAGCTTAGGTCACATTAAACATGAGTTAGTACGTAATAGTGGAATATAGGCAAAGGAACCTAATAGAATAAAGATGAATACAAAACATCAGATCAGCTAACTAAGTATAAGTATATTCAAAATTAAATAAGAAATAAGAAATATTTAATAATTGTTATATAAGAATTTATAGAATTGATATCAAGTTAAAATTTAAAATTAAAATTTAAAATAAAAATCAATTTATAGAAATTGACTAATAAATAATAAACGATGTATAAGAATAAGGATTAGAGGTCATCACGAGGAACTGCTATGTTATCAGTGCCATGCACATATTATAAAGAATTTAATAATATATAATAAATAATTATTATTCAGATAATTAGTGTCAGATATTGAAAGAGGAACATTCATTCGTCTGGTTTTTTCCACCTCGGTCCGCATTGGTATGGGTGCACGACGGGTACTTCAACAAATCGCGAGGCTGCAATCCACGAATTCAGAGACAGAACCTACGCCGAATGCATTTGTGACATGAAACGAGTTATCGGGTTTGCCCTATGTCGAGCTGCATCAATGTGAATCAGGGGTCATCGTTCGACCCGGGATCGCACAGACAGGAGTAGCGCTTTTGCCAGAGTCTTTCACTATATGTCAAAATGACCCGCTGAGCTTGATCATAAGCGTTTAAATTTAAATTTTGCTTTTTTTTGCAAATTTTTTAAATGACCCATTTGCGAAAACCGTTTTCCTGTATAAAGCTTGAAATAAATATATTATCACAAAATAATAATTAGATATATTTTTTTACTAAGATACTTTATTACCAACATACAAAGAATTGGTTACCCTCAAATGGGCCCTCACCTTTTTAATAATATTTAAAATGCAATGTTCACGTTGGAATTGAGACGGCTCTTTGTATCAAGTGGCCTGAGGAATTAGGGCTATCAGTCACCCCGATGAGCAACGGTCTGTTTAACGTCGATCTCGCAGCCCTTAAGCACATTGACACAGATTTTGCCAATTTTATTCCAATCATTGAGCACATTGAGCTGACAATGTCGTTGTATAGTGTACGTCCTCTGTCGGCTTTTAGCTTAGATATACGTTTTGGTAATGACTGTGCGCCCTCACCAAGTCCTCCATTTGACGCAAGAACCACAGGGAAGACAACTGCTCTATCAAAACGCGCTACGCGTTCACCGTATTTGGCGACCTTCCTCGATTCATAGTAGCGAAACGGGCTCTTCACAGAGCTGACTGAGTAGGACGGAACCAAATGGCTGAAAATGCAAATGTCAAGTATTGACAGCTCTGTCCTATCTCCGTATAAGGAGATATATATTTATCTAATTATATTATCTTTATTATATTTATCTAATTTATATATTTATCTAATTATATATATAATTAGATAAATAAATTAAATAATTTAATAACTATTTAATAAAAATTTATTAAATTAAATATTTATATTTAATAGTTATATTTCAATAATTAAATAAATAGATAATAAATAATAATGATTGTTATATATTATTTTATATAATTTATATCAAGTTAAAATGAAAAATTAAATTGTTAAATAAAAGTCAATTTTTATGAATTGGCTATTTATGAATTAATAGACGATGAATTAGAATTATTATCAGGAGGAACTGCTATCTTATCGGATATGAAAATGTATCAAATGTTTTGTACTAAGTCTAGTTCAATTGATACTAATTCGAGATTGAATTTCGGAAATTCACAATAAATTAATAAATGAATAAATTCACAATTAATTAAGTAATTTTAATATTTTGTTCGCTTAAATCAGTATAATTTAAAGAATTTAAAGACGCGAGCAATTCTTTGTAATTTGGATTATATTAGTACAAAATTATTAGTTTTTAAATAAATTTATGAAAACTATTTTTATCGCGATACCAACAAAGCATCCGTTATTTTTACTTATTTAGTATTTGTTTGATTAACAAATGATAAACCATGAACCATAAACAATAAATCATATTTATGGTTCATATTATGAACCATAAACTATTTTATTATTTAAAAAAATAAAATAAATATAAAAATAATAAAACAATATGTTGATAAACATATTGTTGTGAATAAATTGTATCATCAGTATTTGGTAATAATAAACGTTTTATTGAGTTTGAGATGTTGAACTCAATAAAATTGAACTCTTAACTCAATATTACCATTGAACTCAATACAATTATGTTCAACAATTTTTAATAAGTTAATCTTTAATTAAATATTTAATATCAACAGTTAAACAGTTAATTACATCCTTGCTTAATCTTCTTTATTGAGTTGAGATAAATAATAAGATTTAATAAGTTCTCAACATTTCATTATTTATAATGTAATTTTATATAGCACTAAATAAAACTGGAATTTAATATTGTTAAATAATATTACATTTCGTAATAAAACAATAAACAGATATGATAAGAATAATATCATTGTATGTTATTCTTCTAAATCGAAAAATTTTATTACCTATAATTCTGAGGTCATGCAAAGGCAAGTGTTCCAGACGTATTTTCATCTCAAAATATCTTGAGTTTTTGATAAAGAAAAGTCGTTTTTAATTTAACAGTTTAATTAATATCAAATGCCTATCGTTAAAAAATGCATTTTAGAAAGTAATATGATATTGATAAAAATCATTATATTTACAAAACAGTATTGTAAAATGCATTTATTTTATTTAATCTTTTATTTAATTTTATGATTTTATTTAATTTTATATTAACAGAGATAGATCAATACACTAAACAATATATTTTTAAATATGCAATTGTTGCTACATGTTCTATTAATCGTTGCAGTTTTTATGCAAAGAAAATTTTAATTATTAATATTAATAAATAATGAATATATTTATTAATAAATCAAATATCTTTATTTTAATACAAAATTAAGATAATTCAATTTGCTACAATTTAATGTAATTTAAAATCTGAAACTAACTTGCATATTGTTTGAAGCAGTTTTTTCGTTAATGAAGTAATTATATTTATTCTGCTAATTCTAGGAATATCGCCAATAATTCAATACAATCTCTCGAATTATGCAATTTTCAGAATATAAACATGTGCGTTCCTACTTTTGCTTATATTCTAAGCAAACGTTTCTTTATATTTTAAGGGACATATCTAACAACAACATTACTCAAAACATGTTACTTACAGTAGATACTTTACGTTTATTATCCGAAAGGTAGATGTGTAACTCTGAAACATTGTATTTTACGATAACGCTCATGTAGATCATTATCAACGAATCCGATCAGAGATATTAGAATTTTCTTTGAAGAAACGTGTGATCATCAACCTATCAGCAAGTAAGATTGTTTGCTCAATTAAATAGAAAAATTCATTAATAAACGATATTTCTATTTTATTTTATTAAATGTATCAAAAAATATGAAAATTATTAAATTATCAATTTTTTAAAGTTATTAAATATATTACTAATTTTACACAATATGATGTTTTCTAAATGACTGTATTTCCTGCCTCGACTCTTTCTCTAAATAATTCGTCTCATGAAAATTCATATCACTTCAATCACTTCAAGTACGCCGACGATAACATTCTATTTGGTTACTACAAATGGTAAAGTTAATACTATATTGGGTATATAAGTGTGAATCAGCATGCGGGCTTTACAAATTAGGATATACGCAAATGGCATTATCGAACAGTCTCCGCTTATTTTATTCAAAGATGTACCAGTTTTAGGTGTACTGTTCGGAAATACTAACTTCATTGAGGGATTCATAGTGAAAAAGTGACGAACATCCCGTCTCGCCTCACAAATATATGTCACCTTGATCTCCGAACTGCATACACCGCACTTGTTAGGTACTTCACATTCAACATTAGTGGAGCCACTCGCAGGGATCCTACGTAGCCTCTGTAAAGGAAATTTTTATCTTAAAAGATATGTCTTCTACTTGGTTTAAAGGATGTTTTGTAATAATACTTCGAACAAAATCAACGTACAATCTTAAATCAAATTTGTGCCTAAAAATTGTGGAAAAAATAGATAATTCATAAATCCTTAACCACGATGACAGTACACTAAAAACATCACTTGAACAATTATCGTATATGGGTAAATGTGTTTCCCCTCCTGGGTAATTGATTGATTATTTTTATCCGTCTTGGATTGCATCATATCCGTGATGATTTTAATAGACTAAAAACATCACTTGAGCAATTATCAAGAATGGGTATATGTTGTTTGGATATTAGTATATACAACAAACGAGTTTGACACGTGAATAAACTTCAAAACAGAATCGTCAACAGTGCAAATTTTGCGATGTGATTGCCATGGTATGATAATCTCTTAAAATATGAACTGATCTCGTGTCAATACGAATGGGTCTCACGCATTCTCCTGTAAACTTCAAGGACTACTACCAATCGCCATTACATGTTCGGTACATTTGAGTATGTCACTTGACTAATGTATGCTTTAATGTAAAAATCGAACCGTTTTCAAATCAGGCATATTGCAGCATGCAATTTGAAATAGAAACTGCACACGATGATTTTGCATAACTTGATATAGTATGCTCTGGTTTGTTTAGTGATAGACCGGTGCGTATTTCATTGACATTTGCGTTTTCAACGCGTCCGCACAATCAAACGAATCCAAATCCATCGATATCTGTTCTTGAATATTATGAAAATAGAAAATAATGAAAATATCCTCTTGATACTGACTGTAGTTTATCACGCTTACTTCATTCCGTCATATTATCAGTTGCCGTATGATCATGCGGTGAAGTCTGTCAACTATTGAAAAGAATTGATAGAATCCTATCGCAAAAGAAAAACACTCCCATACAAATAATGAATTAAATCAGCTAACTGAGTCTACGTATTTAATATAATTATTAAATAAGCAAAACATAATAATGCTAAATCAAAATTTAATAATTAAATAATAAAATTAATAATTGTTTTTAGATTTTCTATAATTTAAATCAAGTTAAAATCAAAAATTGAAATTTAAAATAAACGTCATTTTTATGAAGTTGCATTTGATATTAATTAACAGATTCAATATCATACGAGGAACAAGAAAGGCAGTGCATGATTATTACGACTTAGTTGTCATTAACCACGAATTGGACTATCATGTTATGATACTTTATCAGTTTGTGCTGCAATGGAACTTTTAAACACTGATTTCATGTTTGACTAATATTTGATTTTGATGAATAATTCCAAGATGTTAGGTACTGTTACAAGATCGGCAGTACATCGTTCTCACCCTTAGAATTCTGAAAATTGTTTAGCCACGAATCGGAATATCGTGCATTCTCACTGTACTGGTCACGCTGTTAGTTCACTTAAACATTGAGTTCATGATTGAATAATATTTGATTTCGATGGATAAATACATACATTCATAGTTATAACTATTAATTATTATTTTATTAATAAGTATATAATATATACATATATATAATAATAGTTGTATATATACAACTATAGTTGTATACATAATAGCCAATGGTTCATACAATATTAATATATAATAATGTTGATACAATAATGAGAAATTTTCGCAAAAATGCTCAAACTTTTTACCTTCGAATAAGTACTTTTAGAATTTTTTAATTTCGTATCACGTTGCATATTATTGAAAGAGTTTCTGTTAAGCGTGCCAGTTAATCGAAAAACGTTATTTATTAAGGAATGTAGTAACATCAAGATCTACGCATGTAAGATACTTTAATATCACATTTATTGCAAACATATTACATTTTATAAATTTCAGGTAAACTTTATATTTACTGCACGTTCATATAAAATTAATTTTTATATATCATATCAGATAACTGAGTCTATGAATTTAATACTAGATATAAATCAAAAATAAATATAAATAATATATAATTACATAAGATTTTGTACAATTTATATTTATATAAAGTTTAAATAAAAAATTGAAATTTTAAAAAAACTTCATTTTTATGAATTGATTAATAAATAACAGACGTTGTATCAGAATAAGAATTAGAGGTCATCAGGAGGAACTGATATGCTATCAGGTTTTAACACCTAACTTCTGAACCCAACATAGCAACGGGGCCAAATACATGCTAATGATGTATTTCCTCTGATAAAACTATCTAGTATCTTATTCTAATACAAAGTATATTATTATTCTAATATCTATTCTAATAAAAAGTTTATCTACTTATTCTAATACAAAGTTTATCAATCCATAAAAATATTCCGCTAATGATTTTAAATTTATTTTTAATATTATTGTGTTTATTTAGATCCAAAAATCTTCTCTTTCTAATAGTTTTTAATTTAATATTAATATGTTTATATCAATATTATATATTGATATATACCCTATATCATGTCCTATTAATCTCATATGTTTATGAAATATAGTTTGACTATTATGCTGTATAGTATATATATGTGTTGCCTAAACCTAGTTTTTAACATTTGATATGGTGTTTCCAATATATTGCAATCCACATGTACATTGTATAAGATACACTACACCTGCGGTATTGCAGTTACAATTATTATTAATATTTAATGAAAAACATTTGTTTGTCGTATTACTTACAATACAATTATTATATAAGATTTCATATAACTTATATCAAGGACATTATTGCTAAACATAACATAGAGACGGGCCTAATTACATAAGATTTTGTACAATTTATATTTATATAAAGTTTAAATAAAAAGTTAAAATTTAAAATAAAAGTCAATTGTTATGAGTTGACAAATAAATAAAAGACGTTGTATCAGAATAAGGATTATAGATCAATCGGATGAACTACTATGTTGTAAGGTGTCGGGACTGCTATGTTATCAGGCAATATTATCTTTTTGGTAATAATATCAAAAAGGTATTATTTTTGATATTACTAATAATATCAAAATTTTATTATTATTTTTAATATTATTAGTATATTATTTTAAAATTCAGAGAATGACAAAATAGGTCACAATATTTATTAAATTATATTAATAAAAATATTTATTGTTTAAGCGCCTACCACTTTGTGAACATCTTAAGAAAACTAAAATTTAGTGTCCTTTTGAATGTTTAAAAATTAATTAAAATATGGAATTTTTTAGAAAAATTACAAAAAATAGAAACAATAATTTTAAAACTCAGAAGGCACAGGGGATATTTTCCATTAGTTAGATAGTTAGAAATATAGCCACTCCACGAAACAATATTTGGAATATTTGAGCTTTTCTGATATAAAATTCAATTGCTCTAAAATCATCGACATAGTAGAAGATCAAAGACATTTGCTCTTTACTAATAACAACAGTTGTGGATATTTATTAAGTCAGGTATGGTGATTGACGTCGAAATGGATGTTGGCCAGACAGGCAAATCGATATCGACTAGAGCAAACTATCTAATTCTAAAATACATAAAATGTAAATTATCATGTAAACACAATAAATGTTAATCAATAACGTATAAAGGAACAAATCTACGACGAGCTGTGATGTCTCTCAGCAGGTTAGCAATTCAAATCATTTGTTGCTATCGCGTTGGTACAAACATTTACGACTGAACCAAATATCAAAAAAAACGAAGACTATTTATCAGTATAAAAAGTGGAAAGTCATGATCAAGTTACAAACATGATTCAACTCTAAAATTATATCAACATAAATTTAATTAAATTTAATTGTGGTGATGTTATCTTTTTAATCATATCAAAACGATATAATTTTTTATATTTTTAATATTATCAAAATATTATCATTTATAATATTATTTTTGATATTATTATGTGGATAGTTTCCTCTATAATAAATATTATATACAGTACTATACATTAATACAAAAGGTGATAATATGTAAAAGCAAATTTTTTTAAATTTGATTACGGCGATATTATCTTTTTGATAATAGTATCAAAAAAATTATTTTTGATATTTTTAATAATATCAAAATATTATCATTTATAATATTATATTTGATATTATTTTGTGGATATTTTCCTTCATAATAAATATCTTTACAAT